>SSNR01000057.1:486635-595026 GCA_006937965.1 Callopanchax toddi | reverse complement strand
CCCCCCCCCCCCCCCCCCCCCCATCCGACCAACCCTTCTTCATTTTTGTTTGTTCAAAAGGACCTTTGACTTACATTCCTTCTACATAAATGAACCCCATGCTGAATATTTCTTTCTGATGTCTTTTTTTTTACTTGCATGCTGTCAAAAGGATTGAGCTCCAGCAGAGACTCTTCCTTATCTGCAAGTTGCCCCCCATGTGGAGTGTTTTGACATTTTGTTCAGTCACTGGCAAACAGCATCAGACGGGGAGATAAGAACTGTGCTTCTTTCAATATTTTTCTTTAAACTACTTTTTATCCCCTCACATGATTCAGTAATACCTAATTGACATCAAACCTAAGGTGCTTTTCATTTAAAGCCAGCATTTTTAAGGGGGGAGTTGTTCTGCTTGAATGTCAAATGAGACCTGTACAATCTGAGGTGTAGCTTTGGAGATTTCTGGCCATCAGTCTGGGCATTTCCAACCTGTTGGGACTTCCGTTCTTAGACACGTTCAACACAGGGTGAAGATTCAACTACTATGATGTATTAAAGTCCACCAAAACAGAGATGTATTTGTATGGTCTTGTTTGTGTCTTCAGAGTCATATAAAGAAGGCGCTGGGCTTCATTGTATGAGTGATAGAACATGAAGGCTCAGTGGTTTGGTTATGTGTGGGAAGTACGCACAAAGCAACGTGGTCTATCAAGTCCTAGGTGGAGCATGGGGTAGTGTGTTGGCAAATGTGTGGTCATTGTGCACTGGGGTGGTTTGGTTAAAAAAACCTGTGGGAAGAGTAGTCACATTGGCTTTATGCCTGGGCTATGACCCCATCATGCCATCAGATTATGCTATCCTGTTGCAGTCTGAGTGCAGGATCCATGGCAAAGTGTGATGATGGTAGGATGATTGTGAAAATGGTGAGGGTGCTCCCTTTTCCACAAACATTTTTGGCTGGTACCAAAATTGTAGCATGTCAAGGTTGCCTTCCAAATTTTCTTACAATCGGGCCACACTCTGATGGACCGCTGATACAAGCAGTGTCAATGTGACCCTTTAACGTTTGCATTTGCGTAACCCCTGGTTAATAGGTTTTTGCTGCTGCTACTGTACTGATTTCTTCACTAATAAAAGACTGATTGGCACAGAGAGGCACAGGATGTGGTTGCACCAAAAATCAATGCCTGGTACTCTCTTGAGTACCTTGTTGAATAAAAATATACCCTAGTCTAGCCACGATCCATTGAAATGACTCATCCACAGGGGCGGGATCAACAGTTGTCAAACAAACTGTCTTCACATGCTATTGGATAGCGCTAGGACCAATCAGAGCCGTTTAGCAACAACATGAACCAGCTAGTAACTTAAACTTTTACTTTATCCTGTCGGCAAAGCCTTAACACAAGGCTGGGCCTTGTTGGGCATATGACATACAGTAAGTCTAGCAAATGTTTCAGGAGTTCCATACTAGACGGCAGTAGCTCAGTAATCGACATTTTGATCCTAGCTCTGGTTACGTTACTTTGTCATTGAGTTCTTGGGCAAGATACTTCACCAACATTGCCTCCTGTTGGTAGTAAGAGGGTACAGCAGCCTCAGTTCTGTGGCTACAATGTAGCTCACTGCCATCAGTGTGTGAGTGACTGACTTATGTAAAGCACTTTGTAGTCCCAAGACTAAAAGCACTATACAAATGAGAGATATTGACATTTTCCAATGGCGTATAGAACATGTTGCCAACAGTTTCAACCTGTGAGATGCTGAAATAAGCGTTGATTTTACACACACCTGATTACTTGAGACCTGTAAACTGCTAAAATTTCCACTTTTACTAGGGTACTCATACCTGCTGAAAATCCGCTAATCAGATGTATTTGATTAGCAGCACCTGGCTTCTACCCTGCGTTTCTATGGAAACAGAGTGGGAATAAAGGGTACTCCAGTTCACCAGGATTGCATGTTATTTGTTAGTTTATGAATGCATATCTATGCGTTCCTACAAATCTTAAAGTTTAAGTTTTGATACTTTGTGACATATTTGCAAGTGAAACATTAGAAATGTTTCGTGACCATGAGGTCAGCGGTTTCACATTTGGATGCTTTTCAGCAAAATCAACAGTGATTTCCAGCATAATATGCTTGTAAAATGGGTTAGTGATGAAGTCGGTAAATAAATAAGAGTCGGCAATGTCTTCTAAGATCTAGCAAAGGCAGTTTGAAGACAGAAACGTCTTGTTTTATCCACAAATTAAAACCTTCTGGTTGTTTTTTATGACCCAGAGCTTTTAGATTTTACATAAAACATTTTCTAAGCAACAAATTTCCACATTTACCCTCTAGCACTGTATATATCATCAAAAAAGGAGTTTGAAAAGTTCAACTGCATTGTATTTATCTAACTCTCTTCACAGCAATTACAGTGCAATGTGAAATTAGATGGTTTTGTATGAAGATAAGAGATTTGCATTTTGAGAAATATCTCTCATAGCCATTTACAAATGCTCTGCATTAGCATCTTATATTGTAAAAATGTATGTTGAGTGTATGTGCTGTTCAATTCAAGTGAAGCATTGGAAGTCAATCTACTTATCTTTCGAGTATCATCCATTAAATATCATGTCAAGCTGACTGAGCAGGCTGGAGAACTTTGACACTCCATATTCATGTGGGTAGACTTGACAAGATTTCTAATGGACATTTTTAAATGTCAGATTATGTGTTATCACAAACACTATTATTGTACTTTATCGTGATATGATAAAAAGCGTAAAAAAAAGTTGAGTTCACATCTTTATACATGTAAACAAACTTTTATGTTTAAATTTGGAAAAGCATCAATTTTATTTGTCATATTAATGAAAATATCTGCAAAAAATCTTTAAAACGATGCCCTGAAATGTCGTTTTCTCAATTTTTGTCTTGATAAGACAGAATCTGTTTGATGAAATGGGTTTAAATAAACAAAATTCTGATTATTTGTTTAATCATGTCCATAATTTATTTTCTAGATTAACACCACACAGGGCAGATTGTTTCTGTACCTCTGTTATCTAAAAAGCAGGGGGGCACATAAAGCACATAAGCGGGGCGCAAGTGTGCATTAATGCCCAAAATAATATATGCACACCAGTTTCTTTAGCCACTACACTTCTTTGCATACTGGTGTTACTTCTATCATCTAAACCAGCAATACTCATGACCTCAACCTGTAATTCTTTAACTAAATCCACTTTGCCATCACAAGTCAGCGCTGAATCGTTACCATCAGCCTGCAGCCTGAGCTGAGATGCTCGCTTTAAGTTTCACTCTACACCGTTGGCTCCAAGCGGCCGAAATTGGTTTTCTCTGCAGGGTGGCCGGGCTCAGCCTTAGGGATAGGGTGAGGAGCTTGGAAAGACTCAAAGTAGAATCACTGCTCCTCCATATCAAGAGGAGCCAGTTTAGGTGGCTCGGGTATCTTGTCAGGATACCTCCTGGACGTCTCCCCAGGGAAGTGTTTCAGGCATGTCCTGCCGGCAGGAGGCCCCCGGGTCAACCCAGGACATGTTGGAGAAAATACATCTTCAATCTGGCCTTGGAACACCTTGGGATCCTGCCGGAGGAGCTGGTGGAGGTGGCCGGGGAGAGGACGGTTTGGAGCTCCCTAGTTGGGATGCTTCCCCCGTGACCCGGATCTGGATAGGCGGGAGAAGACGAGACGAGACCATTAGCTTACTCAAGTAGCAGCGAGAATTTAGCACTACTGGTTTGGATGCTGTGCTGCTTGAAGGACTTTTGCTGCCACCTTCCTTCTTTTTGGCTACTTGTCATGATGTGTAATCAGAGCAATCCGAGACTTATTTGCAAGAAGGTGCAGCTACCTGACATCTCAAAAGCTACTTTCCAGCTAATATCTAAACTGTGACTCAAGATTCTAGATGAGTTTAAAAAAGTAGACGGTGCAAAGCAGACAGAGAAAGAGGAAGCTGAAAGCATTGCTTAGATCATGATGGGAAACGTGAAGTCTTTCGCAAATGAATTGGACAAGTTTGAAGCACTTATGAGAACCCTGCCAGATTATCAGGAATGCAGTATCACGCGTTTCACCGAAAGATAGTGCAGGATCATATCTCTAACTCCAACGTCTCTCAGCCTGGCTTTCAGACGGTATGAGCAGACAGAGATTTGAAGTGAAGCGGAAAAAGCAACAAAGGTGGATTAGCAATGCAGGGGGTGCAATCCAGGACATGCTATTTAGAATCTCTGTAGCCCAGATATTGAACTGCTATCTTAATAGCAATTGCGGTTCAGGGGAAGAGAGGTTGTCCACAAATCGGGAGATCAGCATTCAATCCCAAGCCCAATCCATATGTCAAAATGTTTTTGGGAAAAAGGCCACAACCCATTTCCCCCTTTCCTTTACTAAATCAAGGTGGTTGGTAATGGTTGGGATACATCATACCATCTAATAAACATCTAATCTTCCTCTGGGATTAATAAAGTCTTTTGATTTGATTCAATAAATTTAAGGTTATACTCCAAAGTGTTGGTGTCAACCTTCCCTAGGAGATTTACCTGGTTCTCAGTCAGCTACTCTATATTCACAGTAGGCAATCCCAAAAAAGGTGTATTGGCCATGACAGCTTCTCAATGTCCAACGACTTCAGCATCTCAGGTTGAAGTATAAAATATCTCAAATTAAATGTAGACGGTAAGTAGTGAATGTTTCACCAGGCAGTAACTTATAACCTCAGAAATCACATCCAACTGCATAAAATATTTGCTCACTACACAAAACACATTATGTCACTGTTTGCAAGATGAAAAGGCTCTGCGTGTATACAACCCTTTCAGAGAACTGTTAACCTAAGGCTTTGCGTTTGCACTTTCAGAACAGTTTCATTTCTGTGAAAATAAGCAATTACGCGTACCAACTGTTAGATGGAGTGCAGGGGAGAAATGACTAATTAGCTGTTAAATTGTAGTTGGTAAACTGAATGAAGCTAGAAAAACTCTAGGCTATTGCAGAAGCTGGTTTTAGACTTGTTTACCAGGGGATCTCAAGTGCAGAGTGTAAACACCAGTAAAACTTTTGTTATCTGTTTGTGACAATATTTGCTTTCAGAAGCCCGGAGGCTGGATCTTCTACAGTACTCCTCTTACTTCAGTCTTTTGACACCGTTACTGTGTCTCCTGGGACTTTATAATCAAACTGTGGATTTAT
The DNA here is from genome assembly GCA_006937965.1 of Callopanchax toddi. Taxonomy (NCBI): domain Eukaryota; kingdom Metazoa; phylum Chordata; class Actinopteri; order Cyprinodontiformes; family Nothobranchiidae; genus Callopanchax; species Callopanchax toddi. Next base: position 589,841 of record SSNR01000057.1, on the reverse strand, counting down.
CTACAAATAAAACTGTCCACTTGAATAAAGTTCAAGTGTAGTCAAACCATTAGAACTGTGAGCTATGGTATGTACTTCATTTGGAATTCTAATAAAACGTTGAAGAAAAGCGTATTTGATATTGTTATTGTGCAAACAAAGTAGGGACGTTGATGCTCTGAAGGGAACATGGATCTAACAGGTTGTCATGAACTGTGGTGTTTTAATCAATTCTTCTTGTGACTTGGTTAAATTTACCGGTGAAATGAATGAACCTGATGTAAGTGAAAGAATGCAAAGGCTATTTGGTGTAATGAGCCCAACTTCAATCTTTTATTATGATGACAAGATCAAGCATGCCACACTAAAACATAACCCTCAGTTTCCTATACTTATACGTGACCCCCCTGCCGTTGGGACCCCCAGGCATTCCTGGGCCAGTCTGGAGATGTGAAGATGTTCTACAACAACCCATCAGTATAGGTGCTTAACTAAACAAATAAATAACTACAGAAACGCACAACGTTTAAAGGTTATTATGAGGTACAGTCTCTCATTGAAGTGATAATATGCAGTTTTGCTTGTTTTGGGCTCCCTCTGGTGTCCGTTTTAAATCATTGCATTACACAAGTTAGCATATTATTTCAGCTTATTAACGCCTAAATCTAACTGTTGAAATGTCTCCTCAGCCTTCATAGCTTTCTACAGGAGCGGTTATTTACTCCTTCAAAGAAATCAGCTGTGTTCAAGAAGGGAGAGATTGAAAGAAGGCAGGAATCATGAGCTAAAAACACTCCAGTGCTAGCATAACAGCTAGCCACATTGGGTTAGCCTAACCCTCGTGAGACACGTGACTTCCTGGGTACCGTGACGGCGATGGAGATCTTGCAATCGTGGTATTCCGGATCAAATCACCAGATGGGGCTAAGTGACTTTTCATTAACTCTGTAAAGGGTCATATTAGCACAGACTGGCTCAAGGAAAAGGTTTAAAAATATGAAAAAGTTGCTTATTATCACTTTAAAACACAAAAACTATCAGGCACAACAATGAGTGCATCATGTTTTTGTCCTATAGACTATAATAGTCAGTTATCCAATTGCAAATTTATTCAATACAGTTGGTGCTGAACCCCATGTTTTTAGCTGATGTCGAACTATTACTCCACTTGTACTATTGTTGCAGATTTTGTTCTGGCCTTAAAGCAGCCAAGTGGAGTATCAGTGTTGGTACTTTCTCAAAAACCTGCCACATCAAGTCCTAGACATGTCTGCTGCCCTCTGGTGGAGGATCTACATGTAGAAATGGACTATATATATATATATATATATATATATATATATATATATATATATATATATATATATATATATATATATATATATATATATATATAAAATACTAAGTGATAAATTAATACTTTTTCATACAAAAGATGTATTGTAATTTGATATGTCAATGAAATATTGAAAGGGTTAAATGTTTTTTTGACAAAATAATGAAAAATATTTTTTGTAATGAAAACATTAATTATAATAATACCGATAGGTGGAAGACCCAGGAATGATCACTTTTCCTCTTCATGGCACAATTTTCCTGGTCTGTTGTTTTATGTTAATTTCTCTTTTTCGTGCAAATTTTTTTCTTTTATTTGAAACATGCTGTTATAATATCAGTACCCATAAAAAAATGTCCTTATAATAATCAAAATACACCATTTTAGGGCAGACACACTCCTTTGCCAAACTGTGTGAATGTTACTTACTTTAATAATCCTTTGTCCAATTTTGATTTCTTGCAAAATTGTGGCAGTGAGAAACAACAAAAAAATCAAAACCCCTACATTTTTGAACAATTTTATTGCCCATCAATAGCGCATTGTTCAACACGAAGGAAAAATAGGACACTGCTTGAGTCAAGAGCTAGCATTAAGCATGCATATGAGAGGGCTTGTTTTATTCAGTGTGGGTAAGCGGTAAAACACACGGCGTAGGTTGAGGAGGTCTCAAATTGTTTGCCGCAACCTCATAAAAGACAGGAAATTGTGTTGGTTTTTCAGCTGGTACACAGAGCCGAGGTGAAGGACGGGGTTTCTCCGTAGCCGTCGGAATACTTACACACACACACATGCACACACACACTAGAAGCAAAAAGTGTCCTTATCATAATATTAATCTTTACAACGGTGCATGCCTTACGGATTACCATACATAAAAAAATAAAACAAGCTTAAAAAAATGGTTTATACAATTTACGGGCCTTTCACCTCATATCTGGATATTTAGATTTGTTATTCACCTGCTTTCATTTACCTTGAACCCTTGGCGTTTATTCATTAGAGTGGAACACAGCAAATTGAAGGGTTTTTATTTGAGTGGATGGCCTAAAAAAAATAATAAAGTTCTTGTTAATTTATTGGTAGATTTCCCTGGTTGTCGTCCTCCATTTCAAGCTCATACTTTTGCCAGTAAATGCTATCCTTTTTCATTAAAAGTACACTATTAAATAAAAAACAGCAGCAACGATATGGTAAAGAGAGGAGCCAAATGTTAATAAGTTCAACAAAAAAATATTCGTACGGAATTGGTAGCACCATTAGATCGGGAGTGAGTCATAGGAAATACTTCAAAGGCCAACATTGGCTTCTTGGATGACTATAAAGTGTTTGTAGGAGAAAGGGAGAGATACTATTCAAAGATTGTACTAAACTTTTTTAGTGAGGGGAAAAAACACTTTTTTTTCCGGTAGACGAAACTGAAGAGTTGAATTTATTTTCTCGGAATGGTCTAATCGTCTCATCCCATTTCATTCTCTTTTAAATGTTTTCATATGTGTGTGATAGGAAGGGGGAAAAAAAACAAAGCAACTCTGTGACATCATGATTAAATTCTGTCACGAAGCGTCTGAAGAGGGAATACAGTCGAGTTCAATCTAACTGTGATTAAAAATGAGGGAGAAAAAACAGGCGGATGATAAACAAGCTCCCCAGAGTTAAAACGGCGGACGACAGATTTGGTGATGTCCATATTGTTCTCCGTTTGGCTTAATCAAATGTCAGCAGCAAAGCTCGGGGATTTGTTCAACGTGGCCTTAGTCCTCCAATCTCCAACAGTGAAAAAGTTTAATCCTCTCTGTTCTTGTTTATTATTTAAAAAAACACACTCGAATAAGGATTTGGGTGAAACTTGTCTAAATTGGGGCATGTTGCTGTCAGTGAAATGACTATGAACTTTAAATTATTACTGTAAGTTAGTCATCGTTTTAGCAGAAGAAGTCGTCACATCTGTTTTAAAGGGCCAGTGACTTAAAAATTATTTATCGTAGAGGAATTATAGCCTTTTTTTTAGGTAAGAAAAGAATAGCTTAAATGTTTATTTTCCAGCTTTTGATTAAGAAATTCATATTAGTTTGAAAATAAACCAAGCCCATAGTCCTAATCTTTACCATGTAGGGTAGGGGGTACCCATCATTTTTCACCTCGTAAGCTACTTTTATAGTGAGCTGGTCCACACCATCTACCCACTTTGTGCGGTCGCCCCCGGGGGGCGTCACTGGCACGGCAGTGTGTGTGTCTGCCACCAAGTGAGTGCTCCTTTGCGTTGCGTTTAACGAATGTTTTGTGGCATGACTGCTGTTGTTGTAACTCATTGGTTGGGCACCCCTGGGGTTAGAAATGGTGATGTTGGACTATTCAAATAACTCTAAAATACACAAATAAAAAAAAAATTACGTTTTGATAAACAGTTGTTTTTTCATAAGCCCATTAATAACTGTATTCTACACTGAAAAGAAATGATGTTTTGGAAAGCTAAATATTACCCAATAAAATGATCTAAAATATAATTAAAAAGACTGAAATTTAAAAAAGAATGGTTTGATTCTAACAATACAACCAAGTTGTTTTAATTAACAAATGTAACTCAAATGTAGAACTTAACCAAATACAGTATATTAGTTAAGCACTACTGAAAAGCTAAGAAAAAACCATCAAACTTATAAGCATTATAACTTCAATGTTATCCAAACAGATGGCATGGCCTAGTGGTAAGTAACATGGACTCCCATACAATAGTGCGTGGGTTTGATACCCGGTAATATCCACCTGTCATCAAATTTAAAAATGTTAATTGCCAGTTGTTGACCATCACCCTATAGGTTAATAATTGTATCTCCCATCTGCCAAATAAATACACAAATAAAATAAATTATTCAAACAAAAATAAACAAGTTAATTGGATAATAACCAGTAAATTAAATCTCATCAACATTAAATATAAATGTAACAAAGGTGTTTGAATTTAACAGATATTTTTAGCTGTGAAAATTGAGTAAATTGTAATAAAAAACTTTTTGGGTAAAATTTAATCAATTAAATTGAGTGCAAATTGTCACACTAATTTTTTTGGTTACATTTTAACAGTTTGTTTTTACAGTGTACTAACACGACCACTGGCAATGTGACAAGTGTCCTAATTTGTATGGTGCCTTTCCAGGCAGAGGTAGATTTTGAAGCACAACACAGAAACAAAACTTGATCTCACATTTTGGTCTAAATGGTTTTATTCTGACTCGCTATATGGCCATAAGTGAGCAACACCTTTACTACGAGAACACAGTTCCTTCCCTACTGATCAGTGGCGGCTGGTGAAATTTTTTGGGGGTGGGGCGCATTTTTGCAAGTCAGTTTTCAGATGCCCAAAACCCACATCTCACCACTAGACCAGGGAATGAAGCAAAATATTTTCATCTGACTGAACATGTTGCTGGTAAAAATCCCTACCACCAGTTCACTAATGTGGCGCTGTTAGGTCAAACACAGTTATAGCCTAATTCTACACATCAAACAGTAAAGAAATCATAACGTGTTCATAAGGAGACCTTAGAATAATATCAATATAATCAGATACAAATAATAATAATAATACAACAACCACAATGTGGTCACAACAGAGGTAAGAGTTTCAGGGGAAAAAATAACCTGACCAAAACAATGTCAAAAACACAACTTAATATTCACATTGAAGTTTGCACATCTTTCTACTGAAAGCACAAACTCTGCTGATAAAACACTGGCTGTCAGCAGCAGCAGCAGACTTCAGATCCTGAACACAAAATGTTTTTATCTTAAATCCTGAAGGTCCACAGCCACACAGTGTAGCAGCAAGAGGTGATTAAAAGAAGGTCAACTGAGATCAGATTACATCAAATATCTAGCGTCATCATGACTGAAATAAACTGTACACTGGTCTGGTCTGAACCCACTTGGTACCGGATTTGATCTGATTAAAACCGGACCCGTCCGGTACCAGAACTGCTTCGGTTCGGACCGGTTCTGGTCCAAAATGACCCGGTAAACCGGACCCTGGTAGCGGACGAGTCCGTTCCGAACCCGTCCGGTACCGGAACCGATTTGGTTCTGCTCGGTTCTGGTCCAAAATGACCCGGTACTGGATGAGTCCGTTGCGAACCGGGTCGGACCTGGACCTGCGGCTCCCACCACAGAAAGCTCAGCGCTCAAATACACCGCTGAGTGATTTAAAATTAGTGGCCGCCTCCCGGTCTCGGCCGGTCCTGAACCTCAGGACCGACCAGGGTCCAGGACCGGTCCGGGTCCAGGTCTGACCCGGTTCCAGGACCGACCGAGACTGAGCTTTCTGTGGTGAGCGGGTGTTGGCTTGGAGGGCAGAGGGACCGCTACTTCAACCGGACTTCATACCAGACCTGCAGGACCTGGTCGAAGTCTAACAAAATAAAATGAAAAATAACTCACCAACTGTTGAGTTGATTATATCAGGAGGACACATGGAATCAATCCTCAGGGTTATCACAAAGCTGTCCAGCAGGATTCTTTGAAGAAATATCCATTAAGAGACAACGGAGTTGCTCGGAGAAATAGCCATGATTAAGCTAGCTCAGTCAAATGTACGCTAGCTGAATTTTACGTAAGATGTGATGATGACGAAAGCACGCAAGTGCGAGCCCCACCGGAACCCATAGACAATGCACTATAGCCCCTGTTTTTCGAAAAAAAAACTTTTATATTACAGTCTATGAGAGCACTGGGGGCGATTCTCAGGCTGGCTGAAATCGCCCAGAAAGGGGCGGGACACAAAGTAACAAGGCTTCAAGCTGATTGGACAAGATAAACAAGCAGACCAAAGTGGTAGATCCGAACTGCCGTGATATTAGAAGTATAAAAAAACGATCTCATTCATTCTCCTTTGGTAGTGTGTCGCCCAATCGCCCATATTAATGAGCCGCCCCTGCTACTGATGCAAAAGGTTGAAAATAAAGGAACAGAAACATTCTAGACTAGCAGATTCATCAAAGACTTAACTTTTGTTCCATTTCAGGATACTTTCAGTAACAGGGCTTGTAAATAAAATAAGTCTTCATTCTGACTAGATGTACATGGTAGTGGGGGTCTCTGGGTGTATTTATATTTTGTCTATTAGTTCTCACAGAACACTATGTGAAGAGAGGTGAAGTCTTAAGCCCTTAAGAAACAAGCATTTATTAGTCGCAAGTACCACAAGGGCTCAAGCTAAAAGAGGACCATTTAAGGCCATACAGTTGTTTTTAAAAAGTTTTGTAAAATTCTTGTTGGAAAACTGAAGTTACATTTTTTATCAATTTTATTCCATTTTTAATTTGGAATAAACATTTAAATTTAGTTTATACTCCTCTTTATATTTATTTTAAACCGTCAAATCAGTTATATGATATTTGACAACAAAATTAAACTTCTTTGTTTGTTGCAAGTCAAATAAATCACAGTGTTTGTATTTATGCAAACGACAAACTAATTTATCCACTTTCTGACTTTCTAATTATACAGCTATGTAAATCATTTCAAACAATTGATGGATAATGAGTTTTACATAAACAAAAATAAATGTCAGTCTCCCTGTGGATCTGTATAAATCACACAATCCCTTAGTACAGTACAAATAATTTCCACATGCATGTTTGTTCAGGAAACAAAGAGAGTACTTTCTTGGGTTGACAGTTGGTTGGAAGCCATCCACATATTGTACATCACATTAACCGATTTCCTCATTGTTTGCTGGCAGGCTTATAAAATGTCAGCAGCAGTGTTTCAGGATTTGGTGAACGTGCCCCGTGTTTGAGGACCTCTAACCGCAGAATAGCTTTATAGCATAATCCGCTGAAGTCTTGTTTACCATACAAAGCAAGTACTTCCCTCTGAGGGCTTTTAGAAAACACTAAGGATAGAATGGAAGCGATGCTCTTTGCTTGTCACCACAAAAGCATCTCCAGAGAAACGCACATTTGCAAAGTATGTAATTAGAATAATTGGTAATGAACAGTGGGGTACATGTTTGGAAAATATACAAACATTTGTTGGATATGCATTGTTTTATCTGTCAAGAGAGAGAAACAAGGACTTGAAAATGCCATTTCATCAATGTATGTAAAGTGTAGCGTCTAATGCATGATGGCGAATCGTAACAGTGCCATTTTCCAGGGAGCTTTTGTTAAATCGATAAATTAGGTGTGAGTTGGACTTTAAGAAATGCTAAGAGTGTGGGAAAATTTTTCAAAGAAAAGCAGATAATGTCCTGGTCATTTTCTGTTGGGTGTTCGTACAACTGTGTTCATCCTAATACACAAATTGATTTTAAAAAACACATGTGAAAGATTATTTAAGGAAACTCCTTCAGGTCTTTGAGGTACACTGCAAAAACTGATTTCTAAGCAAGTAAAAAAAATAGTTTTAGGCAATTTTACTTTTATGTCTGGAAAAAAGAATATCCTTACACTGCAAAAACTGAGTTGTAAGAAAGTAAAATAGCCTTGTTTTTAGACATTTTGACTTATTTTGTGTCTAAAAAGAAAATATATTCTTACAGCCCTACTTGAAACAGGCCAAATGTTCTTAAATATGGTCACATTTTCTAGATTTGAGCAAAGAAATCTGCCAATGGGGTAAGCAAAATTTGCTTTGCTAGATTCCTTAAAATTAGCGAATTGTTCTAAATGCAGAAAATTTTGCAATTTTTTAAGGAATCTAGACAAGCAAATTTTGCTTACTCCATTGGCAGATTTTTTTTTTTCTCAAATCTTGAAAATTTGACCATATTTAAGAAGATTTGGCCTGTTTCAAGTAGGGCTGTAAGAATATATTTTCTTTTTAGACAAAAATAAGTCAAAATGTCTAAAAACAAGGCTATTTTGCTTTCTTAGAAATCAGTTTTTGCAGTGTACAACCTTGCATGAAATAGGCCAAAACTTCTTAAATTTAGTCAAATATTCTAGAATTGAGGATAAAAAATTGTCAATGGGATAAGCAAACTTTCCTTGTTGGATTCCTTAAAACTAACAAATTGTTCTAATGAAGAAATATTTGCTAGTTTCAAGAAATCTAGTCAAGCAAATTTTGCTTACCCCATTGGCAGATTTTTTGCTCAAATCTAGAAAATGTGACCATATTTAAGAACATCTGGCTTATTTCAAGTAGGGTGGTAAGAATATATTTTCTTTTCAGACAAAAAAAAACTTAAAATGTCTAAATACAAGTGTTTTTTTTTTTTTACTTTCTTAGAAAGCAGGTTTTGCAGTGTAAAATTTATGTTTTTTTTTAAAGGTCCCGTATTATGCAAACTCCACTGTACATTTTTACATAGGCACAAAAAAGCAGCTTTTAATTTAAATTGCTAAGTCTTGTGGATTTATGAGACACACATTTCTGTTGCTCTAACCTGTTTTTTTTAAAGGTCAATTACGTACCACAGAAACAGACTTGCTTTAAGAGTATTGTCATTTTTGAAAAAAATTCTCAGTGCACTTGATGGTTAAAATAATTTTTTATAACCAATTTTTTTGTATTCAACTCTGGAAAAAAATTGAATTGTTCTTTTAAATGAGTATGCTGGTGCATTTTAGGCACTATATGGGTCAGGATAAAATTTGTTTTTAGAGGTTATTTAAGATAATAAAATTGTTTAGTCAGCCACCAGTTCTCCCACTTCAAAAGGTGAGAGAGGCCTGTAATTTTCATCATAGGTATACCTCAACTATGAGAAACAAAATGTGGGGGGGAAAAAATTCAGAAAATCACAATGTCTGATTTTTACATATTTTATTTGAAAATTATGGTGGAAAAAAGTATTTGGTCAAAAACAAGCAAACAAGATTTCTGGCTCTTACAGACCTGTAACTTCTTCTGTAAGAGGCTCCTCTATTATTCACTCATTGCCTGTATTAATGGAACCTGTTTGAACTCATTACCAATATAAAAGACACCTGTCCACAACCTCAGTCACACTCCAAACTCCACTATGGCCAAGACTAAAGAGCTGTCAAAGGACACCAGAAACTAAATTATAGACCTGCACCAGGCTAGACCTGCACAAGGTAGCAGCTTGTTGTGAAGAAACCAACTATGGGAGCTATTATTAGAAAATAGAAGTCATACAAGACCATTGATAACCTCACTTGATCTGGGGGTTCACGCAAGATCTCACCCCATGGGGTCATAATGATCTGAAGAACGGTGAGCACAAATCCCAGAACCACATGGGGGGTGCTAGTGAATGACGTGCAGAGAGCTGGGACCAAAGAAACAAAGGCTACCATCACTAACACACTGCACCGCCAGGGACTCAAATCCTGCAGTGCCAGGCGTGTCCCCCTGTTTAAGCCAGTACATGTCCAGGCTCATCTGAAGTCTGCTAAAGAGCATTTGGATGATCCAGAAGAGGACTGGGGGATTGGTCAGATGAAACCAAAATAGAACTTTTTGGTCAAAATGTACTCGTCGTGTTTGGAGGAGAAAGAATGCTGAGTTGCATCAAAAGAACACCATACCTACTGTAAAGCATATGGGTAGAAACTAGGCTTGGGTATCCAAATTTTTAAATCATCAAACTTCCTTCCTGTGGTGTACGGTATTACCGTAACCAGGGTTGGACCGATACCATAATTCTGCCCTGGCGTTTTCGTTCATGGCTCCCACCATGAGCACCTACAGCCAATGTTTGGTTCGGACGGCTACCGCTGTTGATTGAAGCGCTGTAACCTTGTGGACACACCCGTGGCTGTACGAGCTTGTGCTGCAACAAGGAAGTGCTGAATAAAACGAGCCACTCAGATAGCGGGCTGCGCGAACGCACCAAAGTTACCATCAGCTCACAGTCTGACCGTGCATTTTTTTCATGACGGTATTAAAATGAATATCGTTGCTATTTTTAAACACACTCTGTATATGCTATTGCCATAATACCACCCAAGCCTAGTGGAAACATCATGCTGTGGGTCTGTTTTTCAGTAAAGGGACCAGGACGACTGATCTGTTTAAAGGAAAGAATTAATGCGGCCAACTATGGTCAGATTTTGAGTGAAAACCTCTTTCATCAGCACCATTGAAGATGAAATGTGGATGGGTCTTTAAGCATGACAATAATTCTAAACACACTGCCCGAGCGACGAAGGAGTGGCTTCATAAGAAGCATGTCAAGATCCTGGAGTGGCCTAGCCAGTCTCCAGATCTCAAACCCATAGAAAACCTTTGGAGGGAGTTGAAAGTATGTGTTGCCATGGTGACATCCCCAAAACCTCAATGCTCTAGAGGAGATCTGCATGGAGGAATGGGCCAAAATACCAACAACAGTGAGTGAAAACAGAAAACGTTTGACTTCTGGCAACTTCTGGCTTCCTAATATAAACACATTCAAATCATCATATAAGAAAATGTTATTTAATGCATATTAAAATGGGGGTTAATGAGATCAATTATTATTTTATCAACTATTATATTGCTTTTGATCTTCATTTAATTGTTTTTTCTGTGAACTGTATTGGTATCAGTATTATGATCGTGAACTACAAGGTTTATTGGTATTAATCATAATTGTTGTTGCTATCAAATAATGGAAGGGTTCTTATGTTCTTAGTAAAAATCATTATTGTAATAATTACTGATAAAATCAGTATTTGTACATTAAATTTGTAAATTGTATATTTGAGTTAGTTTGGAAAAAGCGGCAAGGGGTGGGATTGAATAAGCACTGGCTTCCACCCACTCCCTTTGGACAAAGATTTCTTCTTTTTTGCTTTATTGATTTTGTTGTTGTTGTATTTTTATTGTTTTTTATTTATTTATTTGTCTTATGTTCAAATAAAAATTTCAATCAATCAATCAATAATTTGGAAATAAATTCTTTAAAATCAGACGATGTGATTTTCTAGATGTTTTTTCTCATTCTGTCTCTCATTGTTGAGGTTTACCTATGATGAAAATTACAGGCCTCTCACCTTTTGAAGTGGGAGAACTTGCACAATTGGTGGCTGCCCCACTGTATATTGTATAGTGAAATAGCCCAAAAGTAGCTGAATATTAGCTTTTCCAAATATTGTGCAGCCCTACTAAAATGTTTTTTTATGACCAATTTATTTTTCATAATGCACATAGAAAAGTTTGTTTAGGTAACTTTTTAATCCACTTCCTTTTTGTATATTATCTACTTTTTAATGTAAATTTATTCATTTAAACAATAACTTAAACTAAATACACAGACGAGTATGCACACACACACAACATTCTCTGCTTTAAAGTAAAAAAAATAAAATAAATCAACGCCATTATAATGATTTAATGTCAATAGAAGTTTTATGGAGAAGATGTTGCCTGAAGTGGATGCTTCACTCTTTGCTCTGTATAATTGGATGGTTGGAGGTCTGTATTCTAAGAAGTGCTGCAGTCAAAGAGAGCGAAGGACCTTGATGGAGTACAGCCCTTGTGTTCACTTATGGTAGACTCCATTACTTCTCCATATATATAGATGGCAGTGGGGAGAGGATCCCCAGCAAATTTGATCAGCGAGATTACAAACCCCTGCGTACTAGATCATTTAAAGCTCATCTCTATTGCCTGGAAGGACCACAATGCATTACTCCCTCTGTGGAGTGCATCTATCAGTCCAGGCTCTGTGCTGCTGCAGGTTTTCGAGGATCTGATGAGGAAAGAGCAGGCTGACAGAACAGGGGTCCCGACTTGTCAGGGTCAAGAGTAGGAGAACACTCATCCAATGATTCTTCGAATGGGTGCGGATTCATCACCCGTAAATGGCAGTGGGCCGAGGAGGTGGCCTCGCTGGAGGTTATCTGTAGTGATGGACTGCTGTATGAGTATCTCAGAGCCATCGGAGTGTGCTCTGGTCCTAACACTGCACTAGGACACATCTAGAGCTGTAATTGGACACCATCAAATATGGTGGATTTCTAAATTGAATCAGTCAAACTGTTTGGAGGATACAGTATATCACAATTATTGTTTGGTACCTTGAATACAGCATAAAACATGCTCTTGTGTTACTGTTCTAAAACAGTGGTGTCCACACTGTTAGAGGCAACGACCAACATTTTCAATACTTTAATGAAAAGAAGAACGAATTTGGGGGTTTTTTTATTGAAAATTTTCCATAACTCTGTAGATATGACATATAAAAAAAGGTTTCATAATTTGACCTAATTAAAGACAGGCATCTGATTAGCTGGTTTTTTATCGGTTAATTGTTTTCTCGCTTCTTGGTCCTGAAAATAAACGATCAACAACAAAAATGGGATGTGTGTCACTCCTTCAGTAATGATGTTTTTAAGTAAAGTATAATGAACGGTGCTCACCAGTGTGCTGTCAGGGCCATAACATCTTTAAATGAGTCTTTCCAGCATCTTACATTACTTGCACATAAATGAACAGCACACACTGAGAAAGTCTGCAAAAATAGGGAAACGTAACGTAAAACTTTGAAGAATTTTTCCATTGCAGTATTTCACAGCTGTTTTACTCATAATTTTAAATCGTTTCCTAAAGTTTGCATTAGCATGAAATGCAATGGTATTTTACTATAGCTTAAATGTCAATATATGCACAAAACGTTTAACTATTTGTCTTAAATGTGACTGTAATACGACCAACTTCATTTAGTTTTAAGCACTTTTGTTAAAAACGTACATAAAACGTTTGATACAACATGTAAATTCAAGCACTTTTTAGGATTTCAAGCCTCTAAAACAGGGGAAATCATTAACAAATCTGAAAGGGTCATGTCCCGGTTCCGAAATGCAGCATCCTATTAAGTACCACTGCTCTAAAAAGTATCCGTTGCATTTTATTAAAACTCAGTGAGGATTTGTGGTCCTATTTGCCGTTATTAAAAAAATGAAAGCAAAAAAATTTCCCCCAGAAATCAACTGGCCACCCCAACAACTGGTAAAATATTATTTCTACACTGCAAACAATGATTTCTCAGAAAGTAAAGTAGCCTTGTTTTTAGACATTTTGTTATTTTTAGGGATGTACCGATACCACATTTTTCAAAACCGATCCGATACTTAAATCTGAGTACTCGCCGATACCGAGTACCGATACCGATACTGCTACCACACACACAAAAAAATGCAATGAATTGGAATACATGTTTTATTTTTTGTTCTCTGCTTTTTACAACAAATAACTGAGTTAGATAAAAAAGTATATTAATAAAAATGATCACAAAACTAAAATATAAGGTGAAAAATAACCATTTTCTGTGATTTCACAGTGAAATTATTGCAGTTTTCCACATTTTAACCAAATAAAATAAACTATTTGGCACCATCTCCAGCTCTCAACCCACACTGTTCCTCTTTAGCTCAATAGCTCCCCCTAGTGTTCAATATAGGAAACTACAACAGAAATCACAAGTCACAGACAGTGAAGCCACTGGTATCGGGTAACTTTAACCGATACCAGTATCGATATCGGGCCGATACCAATACCAGTATCGGAACATCCCTAGTTATTTTTGTCTAAAAAGAAAATATATTCTGACGTCCCTACTTGATATAGGCCAAATCTTGTTAAATATGGTCAAAATTTCTAGATTTTAGCTAAAACATCTGCCAGTGGGGTAAGCAAAATTTGCTTGGCTAGATTCCTTAAAACTAGCGAATTGTTCTAAATGCAGCAAATTTGGCTATTTTTAAGGAATCTAGCCAAGCAAATTTTGCTTAACCCATTGGCAGATATTTTTTGCTCAAATCTAGAAAATGTGACCATATTTAAGAAGACTTGCCCTATTTCAAGTAGGGCTGTAAGAATATATTTTCTTTTTAGACAAAAATAAGACAAAATATCTAAAAACAAGGCTATTTTATTTTCTTAGAAATCAGTTTTGCAGTGTAGAGATCTCTAAAAGTTCTCATTTTAATGATCATTTTAATGGGCTAACTTTAACTGGTCATAAAAAAGCTAATAAAAAAATTTATTCCACATCTTTGTGTTCTCTGTCGCACCCTTATCAAGTTTGACTTAGACTAGACAGTTAAAAAGTTACAAAGACACGCACACACTGATTCCTGCGTCTATCAGCAAACCGCCCAAAACATCAGAGTAGCCATAAGTGCTCTCCAAAAATCAGAAGGTCCTCAACACTCAAGCTCGTGACGTGCCTTTCACGAAATTCTTGACATTGTCTCGCATCTACCACCCACTGCCACACTCCACTCATTTGCATGTTTGTCCTGTTTCGACAAAAAATTAAAAAAATCCTGGGAATGCAAACGAGGGCGGGGTGGGGGTTGGATAACTGCCCTCAATTATTCATTTATTTGCTGCAAAGCGTGTCCAGATTTGTAAGCACTTCATCAGCCCGACCTCTCCGCGGAAGCTCCTGTGCAAACAATTTACCTTAGTGTTAACGTTATCTACTCGTTTAAATCCCATCCCCCGACTTCTGTTGTTTTTAATTTAAAGGGGGGGCAACCTTGATGTATACAGCAGCAGAGTGATATTAAAAAAGAAACAAACAAAGGAGGAATAATTCAGCTTTGCCATCCTCAGCCCGTCCTCTGGAGAAACAATTATCATGACTTTTAAGAGCTGCTCGAGGGCCAAGCATAAAGAAAAAAAAACAATGACAAGGACGTCTGGATGTTTATGGAAGTGCGTGAATATGATATTTGCTCCCCGCTGAGATGTTGGACTATCAGACTGATTTCCCTGCCACATCCAGGCTTAACGTTCACCACACACACATCACCAAACATTTTCTTTTGCAGCTGCCTGAGTTAATGCTGTCATTAGACGACTGGATCCTGTAGCCAAATTATAATGTGATCTCCTGCATCATCTATTCTTCTCCTCCCTCGGTACTGATGAATAGCTTAGGGTCAGACGATCAAATTAGTGGCTCCCATTACTCCCCAGACACTAATGGCATCTTTATGAAAGGAAAGATATGTAATCTCTCCGAAAGCCTTTCGGAGACCAAACAGTTTGTCTGTAGATGAAATGCGAGTGCAAGCCTTGGTGATTGGAAAGTGGATTGAAAGGAGAGGGGGGCTGCCTCCAAGTGCCAACCCCAGTTACATTCTTCCCTCATCACACGCAGTGTTTTTAATTCATATCATTGTGCTCGTATTTCGTTATTAATCCACGACTCCTTCAATTAGAAATGCAGGAAAGGGTCATAGATTGATAAAGCGGCAACAAACTGTAATCAACAAAATGAGGGATATCAAACTTCCACTCGAATGAGCGCGATAATAACACAAAAGTGTCACGTTGTTGCACTCTGTGGCTTTTCTTTTTCGCCCCTAAAAAACTGTGGCTCATTTGCATTATCCCAAAATGCCCACTACATCACGGAAATTTGTTCCATTAGGGAAAATAGTTTCCAAGAAATGCAGTAATTACTTTTGTTGGATTAATGCTCACCATTGGGATACAGAGTAACCAATATATATCTGAATCCAATTTTTACTTTAAAAATGTAATTGCATCATTACATGGACCCCTGGTTTGAGTAAGATGTACGGCGTGCTGGTCGACGGCCTGACTCTGTATTAATCAGCCCGTTAACTATGGTTTTGCTAAAGCACGCAAATTGAACAAAGTGTGGGATTTCCATAATGTCCGTGTAAATGTAGGACTGAGTTAGCACCTTTACTATACCAGTGGTGCAACATGTTAGCCAATCAAAACGCAGCATTTACAGATACAATGCTTGCCTACACACACAGAAATGAAAGTACAGAATTGTACCTTTTGTCTTGTCACTGGTGTGGTACCCTCAAAGGTACCATTTTGTACCTTTAACTGGGGTTCAAATTTGTACCCTTGTAGCTTGTACCTTTTACAAGTCAAATATGTACCTTAGGGGGCAAATTTGTACCTCTAAGGTACAAACCCCCAGTTAAAGGTACAAAATGGTACCTTTGAGGGTACCACACCAGTGACAAGACAAAAGGTACAATTCTGTACTTTCATTTCTGTGTGTATGACCAGGACTGTTATGAGGTAAACACAGTATTTGAGAACACAGCAAAGCATGCAGGTTTAACATACTTCAGAGGATAAACAATGATTTAATTACATTTGCATGGCTCACAAAATACATATATGTTTATATAAGCAATTATAGCTAATCAAAAAGTAAATATGGGTCTTTAAAGGAACTACGGTCAGCTTTGAGAAACGAACCTCACGAGCACCGCGTCTGGCGCTGCGAATAACTGCAGCCTTGAACGGGAGCGCGCACAAACTTCTCACTATCTCATTAAGGGATCTACCAAAGGCAGCTGGAGACATTATTCCATAAATAAAAACAATGCCCCCCGCGACACACACACACACACACACACACACACACACACACACACACACAGAGAGAGAGACCGAGGAAACCGAACAGAGCTAATTTCGCTAGCTGCTATGTTCCAGTCCTTCCCAGCTGCCTGTATAGCTAAAAGCTTTAATCAGTTGGTGTTCTCTGACTCCCGGAGGCGAATTTGAGAGTTCTAGGGTGATAGAATCATGTCCCGCTGCATATATCACGCTAGATTTCTCAAATTCGCATCACGGAGTGGCGCTCTGTAGAACCTATAGGAGGATGCGCAGCACACCCGCCTTTGGTGCACTGTTAGTGGACTGAAGTCCAGGAAACAGTCGGGGATTTGAGGCCTATCGTCCCGATACCCATACACATCGACAGATTGCTGTGTGGTCGCTTATAACAGCACCTTTAGCTTTGTGAAACCCTATAATCCATCAGAGAGGTTTTCAGCTCCATAAACACTGCCAAGATAACACCAGTTTTATATGAAAAACCACAAATTCAGATGAAGGAAGTCCACCATTGACCAGCAACACAACGGTGCAATGCTGCCACCTACTGGATATACATTTATTATTACTTTCTTAGCCCTCCACGAACGCGCAGAAGCGTCATTTGACGTCACATCCGTAGGACAGCGCGGGAAATTCGGCCCCCGAATTGCGGAACATTTTACAGCTCACAGCCTGTTCAAGATTATGGAATGATACGTGGTGGCCTCATTCTTTTTGATTTAAAATGCTTCATCGCTTAAAACTGAGCATGCATGATTATTTTTATTTAAAATATTCCCTCTTGTCCCTTTAAGGGGTACTGAGATTTTTTTCTCCACATGGACAAATATAATGGAGTTTCATTTTTGTTGGCTCAGATTTTTTCGTTCGTGAACATTTGAAGTTGTTTATCAAGAAAAACCTGCTAAAATTTCTAATTTTCTAATTTTAATTTCTTCTAGGAAAAACCATTTATTTACACAAAAATAATTTTCTGACACATTTATTGACAAAACTGTACAAAAAATTGTCCAGGTGGCCTTTTATTTATTATACTCAAACAGACCCAATTCTGGCTTATTTCTTCTCAAGAATTTCTTCTAGAAATTGAGGTAAGAAAATACCAATTGCTATAATTTAGTGTAAGCCTAATATTTCAGGAAGATGCTGCCTTTCGAACATCTGTAGGCAAATAGCATTTGACTTACTGCTCATGTGACCTTTAAGTACAGACTTAGCAATGTGGTGATCACGGGTACAATCCCAACTTGGAGCAACATTTGTCCTTTTGCTCCTCCTATAAGGGTAGATGTTGGATCAACCTATGGGCTAAAGGAAGACACTGGTGTACTTTTAACTTTTCAAATGAAAAGCCACAATTCAAACTGACAGTCTAAAGAGAACTAGGCACGCAACATCCTTTAAATGTCTTTTAAATGACGTTTCTTGGTTGTCAAAGGGGCAAAAAAAGTGTAGAAAAGAGAATACAAACATCTGTTAGAGTCTTTTTTTCTTTTTGGTTCAATCTTTAAAGAAAAACAAACACTGCAATCAATTACAAGACTCAGTCTGTGCTTTTTAATTGTTTCCTCGCTGGATTCTGATTGTTGTTATTGTCCCATAATTGAGCTGTCAAACAGGAAGTCATGTCTAAGTCACAGCGTTCAGAATCAGACGTCTTCCATTGCCCCCCGAATTTATTTGAATTTCCTGCCATCTAAAGAGGCCAAACACGGAGTGACTCCATCTCGGCCAGAAGTGAAATCAAATAGCTTTGCTTCAGTGGCAGACCCCCTGGACAGCCGCAGTGGAAGTCCATCACTGGGTCACAGCCTCAATCCGTCACTGTCGGCTGCTGCTGCTAGTATCGAGTGAAAGTCCAAGATGAAGAATTTATCAGGACTGCAGCTCTGCAGTTCACCCTTTGAGTCTCATATTTGATAAATAAAACCATTTTTTTCCTTAAAATATCCCCTCATTAAATCACTTCCAACCACATGCAGTAAAACGCCAAACAGCAGCTGCTTTGAAACAATCTCAAGTGGAGGTTCTGGGGGTGGGGGTGGGGAATGTAATTTTACTAGCAAATCTAGTGGCCTGCAATGCCTGTAAGTCTGATAAGACAAGGCTGAATCTAAGACCAGACTGCAATCTAACAGCTTAGTTCACCAAAAAGATCATTCCTCCAGCAGCAGCAGCAGCGGAGGTCCAGGTTATAACCTCAATCCTCCACTTTGAGGAAAGAGATAGACTGTATTCACTTTGTATTCAGCCATCTGTGATGTGCAATGAATGCCAACTAAAGCTGCATGCTGAAAATAGGGAGATAAGAGCTAATCCAAAGTGAAGGTGTGCGCTTGATGTTAATTTTATGCATTTATTGAGATGAAAATGGTTGTAACTTTCTAAAAATCTGTCGTTTTGTACACTATTTATAATACATCGTAGTTTCGGCTGTTCGTCCAAATGCTATTCAGCCTGTTTGATGGTACTTTTAGCCTTGGTGATAGGATTAGCTGCAATGGAGGCAAATCCAGTTACCTCTACAGGGCAGAAAAGCTATTTCAGGATTTAGCCGAAGACTTTGCATGGGTCCTATGTCTGGACCTAAATTCTGACCTTACAAGAGGTGACTGTCACCCAATATGACCGTCGGTTCAATTTTATTTATTATTCTGGCAGAACAGATCGCTTTTATCAGTGGAAATCCCCTTAAAACAACAGTTCAGATCTTTTAAAGTGGGTTTCTGTGGAAAAGTTTTGAAAAATTATTTTACCTGTTCCCTTTGAACAACTTGAAATTGGAAAAATAGATTAGTTTCAACAGGAATTCCGGATTATAGAGCGCCCATGAATAAAAGCAGCACCCACTAACTTTAAAAAGAAGAATAAATTGGACACATATAGGCCACACTCGTGTGTAAGATAAAGTGTCCATGATGTACCAGGAGATATTTAAACAGAAAAATATTTTTAAATACGTTCCGGTAACATACACAAATAACCCTGCTGAAAAAACCAGCATAGACCAGCATATGCTGGTTTCCAGCATATGTTGTGTTTTGGTGCTGGTATGCTGGTCCATAGAGATCCACTAGTTCAACCAGCATAGACCAGCACCAAACCAGCATAGACCAGCATAGACCAGCATTGACCAGCAAACAAATCATGATGGTCTTGATTTATATGCTGGTCAATGCTGGTCTATGCTGGTTTGGTGCTGGTCTATGCTGGTTTGGTGCTGGTTTAGCTGGTAGACCAGCATGATTCAATACTGGTCAATGCTGGTCTATGCTGGTTGAACTAATGGATCTCTATGGACCAGCATACCAGAACCAAAACACAACATGTGCTGGAAACTATGCTGGTCTATGCTGGTTTTTTCAGCAGGGAAGTACCGTAAGTGCTTTTTTCCGAACAGTTTAAGTAACACAGCTGTCTCACCTCGCCTTCTTCCACTTTTCGAGGTCAAGGTCAAGGGCAGCATCCCAACTAAGGAATACCAGACCGTCCTCTCCCTGGACACCTCCACCAGCCCTTCTGGCATGACCTTAAGATGTTCCCAGGCCAGATTAGAGATGTACTTTCTCCAGTGTGTCCTGGGTCAACACAGGGGCCTCCTGCCAGCAGGACATGCCCAAAACACTTCCGCAGGGAAGTGTTCTGACAAGACACCTAAGCCATCTCAAGCAGCTCCTCACAATATGGAGGAACAGCAGTTTTACTGGGAGTTCCTCCCGATTGTCTGAGCTCCTATCTCGTATCTGGTATCCACGATATAACACAGCTGGTTAAAAAAGATTATTAGCTGGTTATAAAAAACAGTAGAGTAGCCTACCAGGAAAAGTCATTGATCGCTATCTTCATTTTCCTCCTGCTAACTAAATACACTAAAGTTTTCTTCTTTGGTGCTGGAATTGAACACATTTCCTCAGTCTCTTTGTTGTTATCGCTGTCGGTGCCACCTTGGTCCCGAGGTAAATTCGCCCTTGAGCTCGCGCCGTCTTCTTCATCATGCAGCAGTCCAGGATTTTTGACACCTGCTGCTTTTTTTTGACACTGCTCCACGCTGTCAGGATCCACTGGCAGACTTGAGCCCCAAAAAATGCAGAAATTAGCCTCGTCATTGTTTAAGCTGCAGTGTTCAAAGTATGTGAAAAAAGTAGCGGCTTATAGTCCGGAAATTACGGTAAGTTCATTAAAAAAATTTTTTTCCAAGTAACTATTATCAGTTTTTTTTTCAGATCCAAAACAAATATGTAATTTTTTTATCTCGACACGTTGCAACTGTCAAGTGCATTCTTCCTCAAACGTGTCACCAGGTGGAAACGAGCCCAACCCTCCATTGAAGACCATTCACTTGTGAGACAGACTACAGCTGACAGTCAAAACCTCTCAGGGTAATGAATTCCTGAGAATTAAAGAAAAAAACTGTCAATAATTGGATTCATGAGCTAATGTCTAGTAAACCTAAAAATGCCATAGAAGTTCATACTCTTGCTGTTTTATAAACCTAAACAGTGATGTAAATGTTCCACTTTTATTGCAATACTACAGTGGAAGTGAGCACTTACATAGTATTACTACCAGAATAACTGATATTTAAAACTAACAGTATTGTACAGGTTAGAAAATGTGTTTGCACAAACTGCTTTGAAATTCTAGAGTTTGAAGTTATTTTAACTGACCTCCTGGTGACTAGCCTTGATCTTATCAGTTCAAAGAAGTAACCTAAACATGTAAGGACCCCATAGGATGAAGTCCCCACTAAAAATCAAACACAACGTAGATAGGACCACATTGGCCTCATGCCTAGTCTATGATCTCATCAACGCCTTCTTAGCGTGATGTAGCGCTCAGCTGCGTCTTAACATGATCTGACAGGGTCATACCAAGATGGGGCTGGGGGCACATTTAGTAGGATCACAACTGGTGTCTACAGCCTGGTGAGAGCACATGAAAAACATCAAGGAAGAACCTTTGCGTCTCTATAATTGTGAGGGCAAATGTTTGGCTACCTCTCTTCCTGATCAACCTGTCAACAAAAGTAGAACACATTGTAGAAGTAAAAGAAAAAAACACAGCAATTGTGTTTGTAATGATGCCCCCAATAAATCAATATTAAACGACATCAGACAACAAGGCGTCCAATTCTCTAAAAGACAACTTTCTAAAGATTGATTGATGCCTGAATTTTATTTCACACCTTATTTTCTACCCCTCTTTTTGTCTTTTTATCCAACGTGATGTTTCTTTTTTGTTTTGTTTTGTTTTTTTAAAGTGATCATCTTCACCAAAGAGGAAGAAAGACATTCCAGGCTTAGTTGTCTAGCTCGGATCGTCTGACAAAAGAGAAGAGATGGGAACAAAAACAGAGAAAAACAGGTTATGACTCACCCGCACTGAGAGGCAGCAAAACAACAACAAAAAAATGTCAGACGTTTGTAATGGAAAATGCTTTTTTTTTCTCCCCTCCCTCTTTTCATCTCAAAAGTTTTCCCTACCTTTAAATATCACCATTGCCTCGGACTGACTTGACTCCAGCGTCGAAGGCGTGTGTGATATGACAGATATTTCACTCGTCCCGGATGCTCGGAGCTACATGTTTTTCCTATTAAGAAATCATTTGGAGTCTGAGTTAAAAATCCAAAGTGTGTCTCTCTGATTTAATTAGGGGATTGCAAATGTAGAGGAAAGTTGGTTTCAAGATGAAAGGCTCATAATTCAATACTCCTGCTGCCCCTCGGCCTTCACTCCTCATGACAAAGTAAGCCTTTGCTTGAGCGTCTGCTGTGACAAAGATAGAGTCGCACTGCTACGGCCATCTTGGCTAAATCTTTACTTATCTGAAATGAGTCTATGGCTTCATTTTCATGCATTGAGCTGATGGTTTTTCAAGAATTGAAAATTTTGGGGAAATTTCTATTGGCCCAAAAGTTGCTACCAACAAAACTCAACAATTAGCTTCAAAATACACTAAAAAACATACTAGAAATCTTATTTAAATTCAAACAGAGCCTGTGTTGCCTTTTCTTCTTCATCTTTAAAGCTTTTCTAGCAGAAAAGTTCCCTAATATTCATTATTCAGAGATCAGATGAGCTGCCAAGTTTGACAAATATCTGCCACCAGAATTTTGGGGTATAAAATGTGTTTTATTTAGTGGGACTTGGTTTATTATGCAGTGTGAAGACAGGCTTGTAATGGAGCACCAATTATATAGTTTGCCTTAAGGGAAGAGCAGCGAGGCTCACTTGAGCATCTGCTTCTTTCTGATGCTGACCTCATACGATCTCCCCTTTCTGGGGAGTTGCTTGGCATTAAAATGCATAAATAACAGCATGAAGACAAAAAAAAAGCTGCACAACTCCATCTCAAATTCAATTGGGAGTTTCATGTCGGTTTACATAACATGTACTGTAATGTACTGTAGTGGTGGATTTAGTCAAATCAAATGACCTTTATTTATAAAGCATGTTTGAAGCGATGTTGACCAATAAGCCCGTAAAACAAAAACAAACAAACGAAAACAGAAAGAGAGATATTTATTCTATATCCATATCATCTACCACCGTTTATGCAAGAACTATAATCTATGGTTACATTATGTTGAAAGATAATTAAGTTTTTTTTTTCCATTTTGGGTCAATTTTGAAAATAATGTTATGCATGATCTTACAAAATAGTAGATTTGATACAAACTGTTAGCACTCAAAGTATGTGTTGATATGTTAGCTGTTAAATTTACTGAGTTGTAGGGTGGCCATCTTGAATTTCGGGGCAGCAGTAGGTCAACGTGTTGGTCTTGCAACTGGAGGTTTGCCGATTCGGCAATAGATGCCATAAAGTAAGGTTGTCTGAAAATATGTCTTCTCGTTAATCAACCTGGAGTCAATAAGCCTGGAACTGAAGTACCAAAAGTGAGACTGGGTGAAAAAATGCAAGTGCTGGACTAATAGGGGTAGGTAGCTAACACAGGCCAGGAGGGTATAAACTGAGTGAATCAAGAGAAGACATATTGTATACAGGACACGATGAAGAGGGATGACTGGGGAAGCGAGGCTGTCCTTCATATGGGCCCCTGTTCAATCCCCAGGCCAGGCCATGTGTCGAAGTATCTTTGTGCAAAACACTGAACCTCCAACTGACCTTAAAGTTTTCCTGGCAAAAGAGATTATTAATCTCAATGGGATATTACCTGATTATATGTATACAGGGTTAAAATAAAAACAACTTTAAAAAAGTTCATTGGTGGGGTGGGGTTGCAGCTCTAGCTCCTTAAGACAATACAGACATGGCTAACAACATAATCCATTATGGCTCCTTTCAGATTTGATTGAGTACATTGGAATAAAGTCAAAGTTGCCACATCCCTATAAAAGTATTACGGTTTAAAACCATTGAGTTATGAAAGTAAATGGATTTAATTCACTTTAACTAAATCCCCCATCCTGGAAAAGAAAAGAATTGTGGTTTAGTACATAGAACTCCAGTAAAACCAGATAGATCCCATATGTGAATGTTTCCACTGGGATGGTTTTTGCATTGGCCCTAACCTAATTTAATAAATGTCAACCTGTGTTAAACTCAATATCTGATCACTGTAGTTGAGTTGCTGGCTCATTTTAAACAGATCAGTATACTTGCATCCAAAGAGCTCTAAGGACAGATGAATGGAGAGAAAATACAGGTTTTAAAATGTTGAATATAATAGTTTTAGAAAACTATTGCTCTTATTGATAATATCCGTTTGTTTATATCATAATTGATGTATAATTTATTTGAGTAACAAGGACGTCAGTATTACACAGGTCCTAGAAATGATGCATTGCATTTACAACCAAGCAGTGTTAACTGTTAAGAAGACCGGTGATTGTTTTTAACATCCGAGTGCCTCCACGCTGGGAGAAAACAGCATCATGCTTGCTCGGCCTCACTTCAACTCCGGATACATTATGCAATCAAACCAAGGTTTGCGGACAATGCTAATGAAGCTGACTACATTCCAGCGTGGGTCTCTCGCCTGGGCAAACAAACATCTGCTGCTGAGCAGAAAGGAAAAACACGAAAGCCAAGGAATACATGCCGTCTTCTCAGGCCTTCTCAGGAGTGTTTGACAGAGATGCACCATAACACTAACTCAGAAAATAACATGTATCTATGGCAGTCATGAGTGGAGATTATTAATGTGTTTGAGAAATTCATTGAAGGGAAGAAACTCCATTATATTGTCTCTAGAGCAAATATTACTCAATCTGACCAAATAGCCCCATTTATTTGACAGCATATAGCAATGAAGGTAATACCAACCATTTATATTGTATGCCGTTGTACCATATTTGGTTTTTACAGCTGTTATCTTGTAGTAAGAGCAAGATTTATAGTAAAAGTTGACTTGATACGTGTACTTACTGTGGACTAAATTGAATTTGAGTAGGAATATTTTTGAGGAAAATAAAATAACTTTCTGACGTATTATCAGCTAATTTGAAAGCTGGTTACAGTTGGTTTGCTGTGGTCAAATTCCATTGATTTGAACTCTGCTTAGGTGAGGACATACGTACAGACATACAAAAGGGTAATACCTATGCCAGACCAGTAGGTGGCAACAACCTTTAAAATAAACAATTGCTGAAAATACATCAGTGGATATATTTTTGGTCTTTAATCAGCCTACAGAGCAGATGTCACCCCTCTGTTCATTCAACTCCACTGGCAAATTCAAGTTGCTGATGCTAGCATACAAATTCCAGAATGGAACGACTCCCATCTACTTGAATCCTCTTGCAAAGGCTTAGGTCACAGCCTGGTCACTCCCACTATCAAAGGATCATCGGCTAGTTCTTTTCATGAGTCGGGAATGACCTTCCTATTGCTACCAGAACAGGGGAATCCCTTTCTATCTTCAAGAAAATCCTGAAGACCAAGCTTATCAGAGTGCATCTTCTAGCGACCATGGCTTAGGGGGGAATAGAGGATGTCTATTATGTGGTAGACCAGGGTTCAAACCCCAGTCTGGCCATGTGTCGAAGTATACTTTGGCAAGATAAGGAACCTCCAATAATTCCCAGGTATCATGGCTGCTCCTCTGAGATGGGTCAAATGCAGAGAACAAATTCCACTGTGTTGTACTGTGGTACATATGTGGCCACCAATCCCCCTTTCCCTCTATACTAGTACCTACCCTGCACTTCCCTTCCCCTGCTCTACTGTACTCTCTTTGTGCACTTCCCTCTATGTTTGTGTTCTTTTCCCCACACTATCACCCCATCACGTCTGGCAGAAACTGACTAGTGTCTGTCCCTCTTAGTAGTTTGTTGTTAGCCTCAAGGGTAACTTTATTGTTACATCATCATGTAAGTCACTTTGGGTAACTGCATCAAATACATAAACATATGTCAATGTGTATCTTGTCCTACTAGTATTGTCTTTTATATATGCAAGAATAGCTGATTGGTGAAGCTGTTCCAAACATAAACAAAATGTACAAATATTGCACAAGGTGGTTTTCGCATCAAATAGCTCATAACAATTCACTATATAAAAAATAATAAATAAACATAGAGCTGTTTTTGGTCAACGGCGTAGATTTGCTCTTGACATTCATGGGGACTAAGATGGGATAGGGACGGGGGGCTGTAGGGGTTGGGGGGTCGAGTGTTTGCCTAAACAGGAAGTGCAGATTAAAGCAATCCGTCCCGGCCCAAAGTTAGCATCACTGGGAAAATGCACAATGGCCAGTCATCCAGACCCAGAGCGGGTGCCATCGGCGTAGACAGCTCGCCGCGAGGTTCGTGCCGGTTGATCCAGACATGTATGCTCCCTTACCCTGGACACAGATCTGTCCGTGGACTCCGCATACAGCGCCTGGTCCACTGCGTTGCACATATTATTGATGGGGAGGCAGCGCTATTTCTGCACCACTAATCATTGGTAGGGACAATTCAGTGACTGCTGGGTATTGATGGGGACACGTCACCTACATCCATTCCAAATCTACGCCCATGTGATATGTACACGAATCAGCAAAAGTCAACACCTTGAAAAATACATCTTATGTGCCTTTTTGGTTTTAAAATATGACATGTCAAATATATGTGTGTGAGCTGCTTTTGTCTTGCCATATTCCCTCTTTCATAATGATTTTGATCCAACTTGTGTATGCCTGACTTTAGGAGTAATAAAACATCAGATTAAAAAGCAAATTTTCTCCATTCTGTTGATGTGTGGTTTAAATTTATGATCTCATCAAATGATGTTTCTTTAATTAAATGAGGTTAGATTTGATTTTAACATGTGGCAAACCACCTTAAAATGTTCTAATGTGAATTATAATCACATATACCAAGAGTTAGTGTTTATCACTCATACTAAATAGTGATGTTAGTTAGAAAGATTAGTGAAAAGCCAAGTGAGCTGGAACAGATGGTCATCCAATTTCCTGTTTCTTTTTTACTATATTTCTCTATCATCTCAGCCAAGAGTGCATATTCTCGGCGAGCTTACGGCTTGACAATATGCAGTCCTTTTAAATACTGCCAAAGAACATAACCTTGTATATCAGTTGGCTCAGTGGGTAGGAGCTATAGAGTACAGATCAACTAAACAGGCCTGACTTCCTTTTTCCGCCCGCTGTTCTCCAAGTTGGAACATAAAAGTTATCCTGTGGCTTTATTTTGACATCTTGTGAAACTCGCTTGTGAGGGGAGAAAAAAAAACAGTGAACAGAAGGTTGGAGTCAAAGCTAAAGATCAACCCAGCTCTGTATTGATTTCAGTCCACTGATGGTTTACTTAGGAGTGCCTTAAACCAGAATTACATTTGGCCATACGGCAACATTTGCAACATCTTTATTTTCCACCCATTTTCTACTAGAGTAATAAAAAATATGAGGATAACTGCTGCAACGCAGAACAAAATAAAAAGAAGAATAGTTTTTTTTTCATTTAAATTTTAGACCAAAAGTGAAAAAATAAAGTTAACAAACTAAAAAATTGGTTTTTTTGGGGACCAATTTGGCTTAGAAACCTCTTTATCTGAGCTTCGACTGATAGACTTAATTTCAGTCCATTGGGGCACATCAGAATCATAGAAAGCATAATTTTCTCTTCTCGCCATGCGTAAGTAACATTTTTATGAGGGGGTGATGAATACACACTTGGTGCAACTATTTAAAAAGCATATGCAAAATTCAGATTACCAAACCAGGCAGATGATTCAGCCCAGTTCTTGTGCAATAATTGCTCTAAATTCAGTCATTTTTACTATGCAGTTAAATCATGCATTCCTCATTATTAACATTATTCTAACTCTATTAATTTCGTACATTCTCAGGGGTTTAGTGCGGTATGTTTTATGTGCCGGTGGTTTGTTTGTCAGCTAGATTAATTAGATATCTGCGATCTGAATTTTACGTAAGCAGAGCGGTATTTCCTCCGACTTTGTTGCCTGAACAACGTGCTGTTTACTGCAGTCATATTAGGGAAAAAAGAAAAAAGTGCCACTGCAAACAAGATGTTTTAAAGTTAACAAAGCAGCAAATATATTACAGTACCTCCAAACACAAAAGCTTGGCAAATTGGCAAATTTTTAGCAAGAGGCAGAGGCACATTTTGTGAAAAATATCACCCTGTGTGCTTGAGAACATATATTTGGATGTCTAAAGCTCCTACTAACTGAAGAAACACAATCCTGACTCTGTTAGAGCCTCTAGGTTTGAAAATATATCATTCTGTGATGTGAGCTGTTCAGATTTGCAGAGGAAAAGTACTTCAGTCCCAGAGGAGGGGAAATTTATCCAGGCTCCTCATCTTTATCTCCACAAAACTTCTACTTCAAATCACAGTGTTTACTGTATGTTAGAGCAGCAAAGTCGAAACTTTTGCTCGTGTTTCAATCACCAACCTTATAGACTAGAAATTAGCTACTTATGCTCTACCAGTCTTTTGTTTTAGGTTCTGTTGTCAAACCACAGGTAATCTAACAGTTTTTGTGTTGTTATTAAAGTATTGAAATTTAGAAAACATGACATTTACTACCGTATTGACCCGAAAATAAGATGAGGTTGTTTTCATTGAAAAAATATGAAAAGGGGGAGGGTTGTCAAATAATCACGGCCTAGTTTTTTGGGGTCATTACCAAACCAGCAGAGGGCGCAGGCAGCAGCAAGAAGCAGCTCAGACCGCGACCGGTCCTGGTCCGTACCAGCTCAAAGTTACAGGCCCACTGGGGATTGAAATGCCCGATGATCAGCCCAGCCAGGTTCACTTCCAGAACCTGGGAAGGAGCTTTCAGCGAAGGGCAGCTCAGCATTGATTTTTGTCAGGTGAGGACTCGGCGACTCGCGTCACACACATCTCCTCCCTCCTCATCACTATTTTCTGTACCCGACTCTCATCTGTCTGTTTGTTTACTACGAGCAACTTCTATCTTCCGCCTCAGCTGTGACACCAACACACACAGACAGACAGAGAGAGAGGGAAGGAGGGATGGAGGGAGACTGAGAGTGTGCGCTATAAGATAGAGAGATTTAAATGAACTTTTTTCTTGTTTTCTTCCAATTGACTGAAATTTGTCACCATGATGGAGAACTTTAACCCCTTGATTAATAGGCAAATATTAAAGCAGTCTGTAAATATGGTATTATTTAAATGATTTTCTCAAAATTTCAATAAAAATAGTTTCTTTAAAAAGTGAATTTAGTACTTTTCTGAAGACCAGTTTTGAAAAGGGAGAGGTCTTCTTATAATCGGGGTCACCCTATATTCGGATCAATACGGTATTTATTGAATAAGCTACTATTAAGAAGAGTGCCCATAATTTTGCCACTGAGGTACTCAAGGGAGTACCTGGTGCTGATGTTTGGTGCACACATCTGTGCTGTGAGTTTCGGGGTGGAGGTTAGTGGCAGTGCGGTCTCACTCTGCAGCTTGTCAGTGTGTGATCATGGCCTGTGCGATTGATACCACAACGTAGCATACCAGTGCATGAAAAAGCATTGTGGCAGAAGAAACTGGTGTGTATGCATGATATTTACCACATTTGGTATGTGCACCCCTGACTATTAAATTACTGTAAAGTAATTGACTGTCACAAAAAAATTGATAAACTAAACCCAGCTAAACCCAAAGAAGTCCTAATGTAGCGTAAAGACAAACACAGAGAAAACATATAAGCTTGGTGTTAATGGAGCCAATACATGATGGAAGATGTACTTGATGATTGAAATTGATGAGTTCAACAGCTATGGCTGGTCATTATCAATATGGCTTCCCAGATTTGTGGTGAAATGTTTAATTCGGAGAATGCTTTCCTACTTCATTTGGATATCGTGGTATCTACTGTAGCATAATGGTGAGAAATGGTGGGATGAAGCAAGAGATTGGAGGAACATCAAGACTTTATCAATGGTAATGTTGAAAGATAACAGTAGAGGCTTTAAAACAAATCTTAGCCAAATGGTGAAGCTCTAAATTTTGACGCTCAGGTCATAAGGGTGACCACAAGAACCAGACCTGAGATACAGTCAGCTGGTGTAGTTTGGGCATTCCTATGGACGTTGGTTTGGGCATATCCCACTAAGAAGAGATCCAGGCATAGACATCGGATTCGCTGGGCAAACTTTTCTAGACAGATAATGCCTCAGGAGTAAATAGGAATCAGTAGGGAAGTGATATATGTGTTTCCCCATTGGACCCATTATCTTTGTGACCTCACTTTGGAAAAAAATGAAAAAATAGACAGATGTATGAAAGAAATCACTTAGAGCAGGGGTGGGGAATCCCGGGCCTCGAGGGCCACAGTCCAGCATGTTTAAGAGGGTTTCCTCTCTTCAACACACCTGATTTGACTTAGGGAATGATTAAAAGCCTTCTGGTGGCCTTGAAGGGACACTGAGGAGGTATTTCAATATTTAAATCAGGTGTGTTGAAGAGAAGACATCTCATAAACATGCAGGACTGTGGCCCTCGAGGACCTGGATTCTCCACCCCTGACTTAGAGATTCACAGCATGTACTTATAATGTGCCTAAAATATGGATATTTACCAACGTTTGATTGTCAGCCTACAAATAAAGGTTATATATTAAAACAACAATTTGAGGCAAGCAGTTTTGTATTAGTTGTCCTTGTTAGCTTGACTTTTGCAGTGGGTACTTGTGCACATGGCTCAGTGCTTCATAACCTAAACCTAAAGTAATGACAATACATAAATGTTGTTGAGCTTAATTTGCTTCTATATAACTCATATTAAAGAATACACATATCACTGAAAAGTGGGGATGATCGATTGCTAAAACTTCCAGCAAAAAACATGGATACATAGAAACATTTTGACC
Source organism: Callopanchax toddi (assembly GCA_006937965.1). NCBI lineage: Eukaryota > Metazoa > Chordata > Actinopteri > Cyprinodontiformes > Nothobranchiidae > Callopanchax > Callopanchax toddi. The sequence continues at coordinate 558,915 of SSNR01000057.1, read as the reverse complement.
AAAGCAAGAGTCAAGAAACTTAGTAAATGAGGGGCACAGTATGAGTAATGTCATTTAGCAGTTAAAGAGATAAAAGTCTACCTATGTTTAGTTTGCTTCCTACATGTTCATTCCCAACATGGCGGCGCATGCGTGTCCTCGTTTACGGTTTAACCAACAGTGATATCGCACTTGTTGTTTGCACAGCTTGAGTGATATGGCATCAAAGTGACCTACCAAACAACTGTGGTGGGGCCATAAATCAAATTGGCTCTGGAATTAATCACTGTGTAGAGGACATCTTCTGCCACCGCTGTCCTCTCACAATCACTCTCCACAAAACGCCCCCCCCCCCTCCACCTCCTCCCACCTATCCTCCTTTTTCTACATCACTCCATCAGCCAGCAAAGTGACTACTGAAGGGCCTGAAGTGGAAGAGAGAGATGTCCTTTCTGGCACTCGTTTAAAATGCAGGTTAAAGTTTATAGAGTTGCCTTTATGCCAGGCATCTGACGAGCTTCTCGGAGAAAAGAACAAAAAGACAATGAGGTCTTTATTTTTGAGATTAACCCCACAGACTGCTTTTTATTTCACAGCCTCGGCCGCAGTGCCCCTACAGTAACTGCCACTTTTTCAGGTTGAGGATTAAAGAGACCAGGGGTGAGAGCGGGACTGTAAACTGTAAAGAGGGGAATGTGCTTGATTTATTAGCAGCGGGGAACAATCAACGGATGCCAACACCAAGTCGGGGTGAGACTTAAGGAACTTGGATTCAAGGGCAGCTGACATTATTCCAAAGAGACACGCACATAGAACGGTCATTGTCTTCTTCACAGTAAAACTCAATCTGCCAGTCTCCAGCACATCAATTGGCAGTTACAGAGCCTCTAATCACTTTATGTCAACTGACTTTTTGAACGGTTTTGTACTAAAAGTTCAGGACTTTTAACACAAATTGGTTATTTCCTGGTGCCTAGCAACTCTTGCGTCAAAGTTCAGAAAAAGATTAGAAAAAAGGAGATGCCCTTCACATGTGAAGGATTTCTGTCGTTTAGCATTCCATTATTTCTTTGAATTTAAATATTTGTGCTAAAAAGTTTGGTTCAATGTATGTCTCCTCTCCTGGCAGTATAACAATACTCAACAACATTAGAAAACTTTATTTATATTCTGAGAAAAAAAATTAGGACAAGGACATGAAAAGCCATAAGAAATGCCATCATCTAGAACATAAGAGGAATGTGGGTACTCACCAAAGATAGAGATTTTTTTAAGTGGCTCTTTCACAAAAATGTTAGCATCAACTGGTAAAACACATCCAAAATGTACTGCCAGAGAGAAACTTTGGGTGGAAAGTCTTTTGAAGTGTGTGTCAATGGTAAATAAAATAAAACTGAACCCCATTGAGGATGGAAGCAAAAGAAGGACATCCAGAAGAGCTTCAGGCAGACCTGGAGCTATCAGACTTGAACTTGTACCACATTATACAAACCTAACCAAGTAGGGTCCCCAATGGTGAAAGGCATGGGAGATGCCCACATTTTAGAAAAGGTTTAAAATGGCAACAGTTTGTGAATTTGTTTCATAGTCAAGCCACAATTGGTCTTGTTCTAGATCAAAGGATGCCCAACTCCAGTAGTCAATGGTACAACATGGTCTAGGAGAAAAATATACAACCAAGCGTTCCTGATTGAAAATGCTAAGGTAGGACTCAAAAAGACAGGACAAGAATCTGAGACATGAGGATAATGTAACTAAGTAACTTCATTTTGAACCAAAATCCAAGGTATAACAATACAAAAATGTCTAAAAATACAGCAATACAGAATAAAAACACAACAGTTACTAATGCAACTCTAAAATTATTTGAGGAACAATGAGGATCTGGCAGCAGATGAAATAATCCAATGAAATTTTGTATTGAGAAACTATTTCCAACTAAAAAATAGATTTAGAAAATACAAGATTATGAACGAGCGACAAGTCAATTCAAGATGATGTCCATTAAACCAGTAAACACAAAACCATGGAAGGAATTAGGTGATCAGTGACTTTGATTGGATGAGAGTCCAAAAGTCCACACACGTTAAGACGTGCCATAATAGATGTGCCAATGAGGAAAAAATGAATCTACAGATTTACTAGGTGATTTATGGTGACCACTCCAAATCACCTAGATCAATTGGCCTTCCCCCCCTCTTTTTTAAACAATTTTATTTTATTTTTTGTTTATGACTTTTGTCTTTTCTCATTCAGGAAATTTTGCCTTTGGGATTTCTCCCCCCACCCACCCCCACTTTCAGAGTCATCTGTTTCCCAGGTGGCCAGATGGATTAAAGTCTCGCACTACAGGATAGATAGGTTCAGAGTGTGAAAACTGTCTGTATATGCCAATTCAAATTTACAACCAGTGCTGCAGGGCTGGGAGCGACGTCTCACCTCTCGCCCAGGAGGGAAGCTGCAGATCTGATAGCTGATTATTACAGCTGACAGCTGCTCAACATATTTTTTCAGTGTCATCAGAAAGGCTTTTGAACGAGGTCCAAACCTCCTACTAACTTGCTGTAGAATGTTTTATATAAAGTACACATTAGGAAGAAAGACAGTGACGAATCATTACAGCCACTAGTGGAGATCAGGGTTGTTTTCCCCATTTACCGAATTGTTCTCAATAACACAAGTCTGGAGGTTTTTCAGTACCAACTCACACCCAATTGAAATTAATATAATCACATTCAGTTAACGCTTTTCTAACCTTGCAAACATTGTTTTCATTCAACACTCCCACACTCACTTGAGTTTAATAATTATTAAACATTGAATGACTGGAATGGCATTTAAACTCATCTTTCTTGATGGCATTTTCCAATAACACAGATGATTTTAACCACTTTAAACTGCGTTACAGTTGTGCCGAGTATTCTGCAGTTTTTACTTTTTTAACCAAAACTTTTTTTGTGCGTTGCATTTATTTGTGTATCTCAATCAAGAATCAACCTTCCTGGAACAGTGAGTCAAGATATATTTTGGCATGCCATGGGCTAGCACAGTCCTATTATTAGTCCAATTTTTTGCTGTTGTTGTTTAAAGTTCCTAAATTTGCGATAGAGTAACTTTTTACCTTAGTCCCCTTTCAAAGTTCAGTTCTGTCAAGCTCAGGGAGCAAGAAAATGAAATAATTGTAGCAAAATTAGCCTTCATTTTAGTCTACACCAAAGCTGTAAAACACAAAACTCAATAATTTAGAACAAGAACAACCAATACTTAAAGTTATAGCCACTTTTGTGTTTTCTAAGATGAGTTGGTGGCCATCTTGAATTGGATTGACTCCAAAAGTTAATCAGTTCCAGATCTACTACCACTGGTTGATATCTGTTTAGCTGGTCATGATGTATGTTGCTAACAGACAGACTGGGTTGACTTATTGACAATGTTTTAAAAAATAAAATTCAGGCACAACCAATTCCTTAGAATGTGTTTGGAATTACATAAATGTACCATCTTACCGCACTGTATCTCACTATCTCCAAAAACTCAGTAAAATCTATTCTGTAGGTCATGAGGTACGTTGCTGTTATGCAAAGGCAAAAAAATTATTGCACACCACCTTCATCAGTGGGTGATAATGAAACCAACTTGAGAAACAAAAAAAAGCTTACTTTTTAATGCCAAAATCATTTAAAAATCTATTAAATGCCAAAGTAAACAATTTCTATTTTGTCTCCATATAGACAAGGTAGTGGCAAACATATTTTCATACATTCAAACACCAAAGCAAAAACATCACTGCCCATCTTGTCTTCCAGCGGAGCTCAATGAAAGGACCATCCAACACACACAGAAAGTTATCCATGCTTTTTTGAGCAATAATAGGTCTATTTCAGTCCATTTAGAGGAATCTCTGCTTGTAAGGTTATTTTAAAGCAGGGCTTCTTAACTGTGACCCTAAACAGTACGAATGAGTGACTGAATAGTACAGTATATAAAAATAATATAATATAAAAATAACTATATATGACTATTTTCCTCTCTAGCACCACCACTTGATGGTAATTTTGATTTGTCAAAAATCGTAGGATTTATTGTTGGTTGGCGTACTGTGATATTTAACTCTAGTATTTCTATTTCAAACTGCAACATAATTTCTTTAAATAAACTGAAGGAGTGAAATTGTATTTATTTTTTCAATTTGGGTCAGAGCTCATCATTAATGGGTGCCAAAGCCAGACCAGCTGAGAACAGCTTTCCAAGAACAAAAGGCAACTGCAGGTTTGGAATGCAGCCCTCGTTAATACAACTGTACCTCCCCTACATTTTCCAAGTCAAAATGTCTTCTGTGAAATAGGCCTGTAGCACAAGGCCACAATTTGTTTCAAGAGTCCGGATCAATTGGACTTGATTGGTGTTCCAGCACACACAACCATAAAACAACCACCCTGGACCACTAATACCATCCCCTCTCTGCCATCCAGGAAGCAGCTCAGAAGCTTGCAACACAAAATTAATTATGCTACTGGGTTAACGGCTGTAATGGCCTCGGAAGGCCAATAGAAATTAGGCATCCACCGAGGTTCACCGGAGGGATCGGTAAATGATTGCAGCATTATCTTTCCCCACCACCTTCCCTCACCTTTGGCGCCGTCTCATAAAACACGTGGTGAAATTCAATCAAATGAATCAGACTCTTCTCCGGTTCAGCAAATGAATGAATGGATTGACTGTTCACGGTGTCTATTAATGTCACCCCGTGACGTACTGTAGTTACACGCCTGGAGATCTCCGGTAGCGTCTGCACTACAATAGGCTTAAGTGGACAGTGCTTTACCGGTGAAAAAGGTCGGATTGGTTTTGACCAACTATAGGTCAGGTTGATAATTTAATGACCAATCCGGGCTTATCTATCTCATCGATCACTGGCGGTGGTTTCTACACAGAAACCTACATAGAGGACGTAAATAGCTTTTATTTTCTCAGAAGTGGTGAATTGAAACCACAGGAAGGCAGTTTATTCTTTTATTCCCACCCTTAGGTAAGAAGTGTTTGTTTTTTTAAGATTAAAAAGTCTTTATACTTGTATAACAAAGGAAGTGGAGTTGTGTCACAGTGCAAAACAGAGTGCATCCGGTAATGTTACTGAGATATTCCTGACTGAATCGCTGTTAATCAGTATTTAAATCTCACGAACAGGAACAGAGTTAAAGCTGGAAATCTGTAATGAACAGAAACTTTTTTGTGGAAAAAAGAAAAGTTAGCTGTTCTTTTTTATTATTATTGTTAAATCAGCGTAAATGATTCCATGTTGGCAATTGTTTTGTGGTTTTGACAGCAGTCCTTAGACACAATTTACATATTAAATAGAAGTTGCTCTAAACTGAGAAAGTGACTGAAATATTCCAAAATAAAAAGAATTATGATAAATTTTTATACATTTAACAACAAATAATTAAATAAGCCCTTTTAAACATTTATTCTAGGTATAACCAATAAATATTAGCATGCTAAAAAGGCTTAAAAAAAAATTGTTAGATTTCTATGTCAGAAAGATGTAAAAATACATCTCCATCACTTTAGAGACTCACTTTGATAAAATTATTTAACAGAACTAGCAACACATTTTTTTTGTTGCTAATATTGTTTTAGATAAATTTTTAGCCACATTCAGAATTTCCCATCATTGTATTTAAATGTGTTGTCAATCATTTTGCATGGTTACATCATTTTTTTCTGGATTTTGTTGTGTTGTGTTTGAATACAATAATTGTTTTTGGTAAAAATGCTAAATTTGAGCTTGATTATCTTAAATTACATTCTAATTTCATACAATTCTATTTGTGTTAGCACAACTTTTCTTGTTAAAGTTCATTAGGAAGTGAACTATGGCATTAATATATGATCAGATTCATGTAAATGAAAAAAAAACACAATGGAAACACAAAAAAAGAGATTGGAAATTTGAAAAATGAGATGTAAATTTTCAAGTAAATAATCGTAAACATGAATTTGAAATAAAAAATGCCAGAAACTTGCAACTTTTTTATTTTTTCTGATTGTTTGACACGTTTTACGTTTCTCTTCCTCCTTCATTCTCAGTTCTCTGCTTACCTTTACAGTTCAACCTTTACGGTTTCAATGCTCAGCCTTATTTTACATTGGGGTGGGCTTAGAGCCCATTGGCTACTTAGGAAATGATTGACAGCTGGGTGACAGGTTAGGTTTGACATCATTCCCTCCTGAGAAGAGCTTCTGTTCTCCACCAGAAACTAGTATCGTGCTGCCTTTGCTGAAGTTTTTTTTTAATCAAATTTTTCAAATTTAACATTTCTTTTTTCAAGTTTACAATGTTTATTTAGATCAGAAAGTTCTCCGTCGTAGCGACAGATTTCCATCAATTGAAAAAAAAAACAGGAAAAAGTACTGTTAAATATCTTTTTTTTTTCTTTTTCTCTCTCTGTTGCGCAAATGAAGATACGTGAGAATAGTGAAGGTCATGGGCGTAGATTGAGTGTGGACGGAGGTGACATGTCCCCACCAATAATACTGAGGCGCTGTGCTGCTAGGGATGGGAATCGAAAACCTTAATGAGAACCGGTTCCCAGTGTTTCAATCCCTTGGAATTGTTTGCCATTTTTGCTAACGATTCCCTTATCAATTCCAGTCGGCGCAAAAAAAGAAAAAAAAAAATCCAGTCGGCGCGACTACGTCACCACGAGTGTAACTCACTAAACTCACGTTTCTCCACCGTGTAGATTAGAGCCATATCTTTGTAGATGTGCGTTGTAACAGCAGCAGTAACCTCCTCCTTCCTTCCATCCCGCTCAGCTGGCAGCTACATGACGTGCTGCGGGTAAAAACCTGTAGCAGCGTCTGGAGTTCATTCTGAGCTCTTACTCCAACACTCAGCGCTGCTTTTGCAGCTTTTGCTCTTTGACTGTCTCTGTATTCTTCGACATGGTTTTTGTGCAGGTGATAAAATGTATTAGTGGCGTCGGAGTCCGTTGTTGGGTCCGGGAGCCGTCAAACTTTACAAACAGCTGCTGTCTGGTCCACGTCGGTCTTTTTATATTTAAACCTCATCGATGACACAGAAGTTGTCCCTCTTTTAGGTACAAGCTCCTCGTTTTGAGTTAGCTGGTTATCCTGTTGACTCTGGTCTAAAACGCGTCCACTACCGTCTGCCTCCGTGTTTGTTTATGCGTTGCTGCGCGGTGCGTTCATGAACATCCCGTAAAGTGCATTATGCTGTAAAATCACCCATCTGAGAGGGTGTTCTCCACAGCTGGAGACACAATAAGTCCAGAAAGATCAGGTATCCTTCCTGAAAAAGCAGATATGCTCATTGTTCTGCAGAAGAATTGTTAATTTTCCATAGTTGATGGTTGCAAAATTGCACAATGCACAGTTCCATTGAACTTGACTTGAGTTGCATTTGTTGCTGGCTGACGTAATTTTGTGTGTTCAGCTCATATCCTTTTTAAAAAGAGTTGAAATGTTACTGGACATTCTTGTGGAATTGCACAGAATAATTTATGTTGTATTTTGTTATGTTATTTCTACAAAATAATATTTTATTATTATTTTATACTTAGAAACTTTTTTTTTCTGGGCACCCTATGACCCTAGGCTCTGGTTTTCTTAAGACCTCACTCTTGGATGTATAAGGTCATCTTACTTCTAAACTTGTATCTTACTCAAACATAAGATATAAACCAGCTTTTAGCTAATAGATCTGTTTGTTCTCTTTTTTTTCCAAATGAGAATCGATAAGAGAATCGATAAAGAATTGAATCGTTATACAGAATCGAAAATGGAATCGGAATCGTAAAAATCTTATCAATTCCCATCCCTATGTGCTGCTGCACGAGGACCTGTGTCCAGGGGAAGGAGGCGAGTCTGGATCGACTGGCATGAGCCCCTCACTCTAGGAAGTACGCTAGTGGTCCGTGCTCCCTCCACATGGACAGAAGTACTGTATGCGCTGAGCCACTCTTGCCGACAGTACTTGCCTTGGGTCTGGAAGTGGACCTGGTTGGAGTGGCCTATATGGTAACTTTGGGCTAGGACTGTTTGGTTCGGGCTGGTCATGAGCTAAGCTGACCCAACCGAGTGACTCATTTTCTGCACTTTATTGACACCATAATGGTCGTTCTCAGTGTAGTTGAGACTTTTACAAAAGCATTCTGGAGGTTGTGCAATTTAAGGCAGAGGACTTAGAATATTGAACATCTTCAAAAATAAAAAAACATTGCTACTTTCTGTACCCAACACTTGAGATATGCAACGAAACAACCAGATGAGTATGAAGTAGCATTTTTAGTTTGTTAATTTCATCAGAGATGTATTCATAATAAGAAAAAAAAAGAAAAACAAACTAAACAAAAAAAAAAAACATGCCTGAGGACGTTTGACAATTGTAAAAGCTTCATCCATCTTCAAGACAAAGTATTGAACCCTGACGCCAGCGGGAATCGGCAAACACATTTGTTTGTGTCAAGCAAAACCACTGTGGACAGGAGAGGTACATTTCTATTTACCAATGATCAAATTTTGATGAGAGAGAAGAAAATATTATTTTCAGATCCTAATAGCTGGAGACTTGTTTTGTTCATGAGGTCAAAGCTTCAAATGTCTGACTGACACACCTGATCTGAATTGACATGTTTCTTTTTAGTGTGATTAAATTTGTTCTTAATAAATGCTAATTTTTGTCTCGATCTATGGACAATAAGTCAGGTTTGAAAAAAGACATTTATTGCTATACAATCATAGCATCATGCAATTACCGGTACTTTATTAGCATGGTATCCCACAGTCTACTGTTGGCCATGTAAGGAACCCAGGACTATTTTAAATCAGGGTTTCTGCAGGTTTAAGGAAGCCAAATTTAAGGCTTTTTAAGACCCTCTTTAAGGCTACTTTGATCAATTTTAAGACCCATTCACGAAATGGGAAAGGGGATGTGACCACCTTACAAATAGTTCTGACTAAACCTTTATTGGAACTGACTGATTGATCTGCATTATATTTTATGGAAGCGAATTGCATTCACCTGAAAATAATAAAAAAGATTTTTTTTTTCAGAATTAACAAGATAACTTTTACAAAATAGAAATAAGCTCTGTTTAACTGAATTAACGAGATAATAACAGCCTTAAATGACATAGACCCTTGGAGTCCGGTGTGCTGCTGAGTTTCAGCTTTGTGAGAATCCCAGTTTTATACTGGATGCCACTTTGTTTGTGGAGTTCCTCGACTCAGTTTATGATTTTCGTAACCCAGAAATCATCATAGGGGCCCTAGAAATTTAATACCTTTGGACACTGAATTTAAGGATTATTTATCATTTTTTATGATATTTAAGGCCTTAATTTTGGAAAAGCAAATTCACAACCTTTTCAGGCTTTTTAAGGACCCGCAGATACCTTGATGATGCAGCAGATCAAGCAGAGTGACTTCATGTTGGCAAAGTGGTAATTTCATTGAGCTCGAGTCGTTTCCTTCCCACCTTTCCTGGGATATCCACAGCGTGTCGTGACATCACTCATGTCAAAATCAATGTGAAGCACACTACAGAGGAGCGATGCCACTAAAACTGGGGTACAACTCTATTTAGGAGCAACAAAATGAGTTTGATCCTCGTTCTTTACCAACTACTTTAAAAGCTACAGCAATAGGAGTATCATGCAGGTGTCTTCAGGCCAGAAGGACACCAGCCTTCATAAGAGCAAGAAAACGGATGCTCTATTCTATATTTCTGTTGTATTTAGTGAATACATGGGATCCTGTCACTAAATAGTACACCACATTAATAATTATCTGAAATCTATAGTACAGAAAAGCATCTTTTTGTTGAGCATATCACCTCATCTGAATGGGTTTTACCAACCCTTCTGTGCAAGCGCTGATGTTTATCACCAAATCTGTCCACAGTCACAGCTGTGACACTGGTACCCCCTTGCTGAGTCACTGCCTCTGGTCACAAAATCCAGAAAAATAAATAAATAAAAAGTCGGTCACACTCAAGTGAGCTTACACTCCTTTCTGTTTTGGCTTGTGTGCTCTGGCTCATGAAAAATAAAGCCTAGCGGTTTACCCAAAAGCATCAAATAACACTGAAACACCCAATATTTACAAAATACTGAGCAATGTACTCTTGTTTGTGGAAAAGTTCCAGTCATATTGAGCCTTAAATTTACAAAGCACTTCTTTCCTTAGAAGTGGTGTTACATCTCAGCCGGCACATACGTCTTGTAGTAAAAGTTCCCCGACATATTTTGAGATTTATTTATTTTTATCCTCTCTTTTGCTTTTAGTTGAGCTGAGAGCTAAAGTGAAGCAATCTACACGATCCGGATCACACAGAGGAAAACCCGAGTATCTCAGCACGACCACTTTAAAGTAAATATCACCTCTGACGCCGGGGAATCGTGTACAGCTGCATTTTTGCTTTTATCTGTGAAATATAACACCCATCTTTCAAAAACAGGAGAAGATTGGAGTTTTTACAAATGCATTTCTCACTCAGTACTCTTGCAAAGATATCTGGATATATATGTTGTTGCCTATTTCAAATCAGTAGGCTAAAATTCCAATAATTACAAGATATAATGTATTGAATGTGCCTGTCTTTAATATAAATCATCATTTTTTTTGTTTTGTTTTGCAAGTAGCATATCTAACGTACATAGAAACATGGTCTATATTGTAAAATTGTCAAGATTTTATCTAATTATGAATTAGAAAGGAATCTTTGCTTGTCTAGTATGCAGTGAGCCAGAAATGCGTGGTCACATAAAAATATTTATATTTCTTTAGAACCACATTGGAACAATTATGGCTAATTTATAATAAGCATGGATTTTCCTTTGTAGAGTCAACATTGGACTGCCATGTTTAAACAGTAGCCCATGCTTGAAATTTAAGACTTATTGAGATTCAGAATCTCTTTTACAAGGAAGTCCTGGACCCTATGGGGCATGTTGTGATCTGTGGGGGAAACCGGAGTACCTGGAGACAACCTACGCATGCATGGGGAGAACATGCTAACTCCACGCAGAAAGGTCACAGCCGGGATTCAAGCCTGCGACCTTCTTGCTGTGAGGCAACAGTGCTAACATCTGCGCCACCATGTATGTAATGTTATGCATTTCATGATGGGGGTTGGGTGTGTCCAATTCTTATTGTGATACTTTAGGAGGAAAGTTACCTGGCCCTTCAAGTGGAGATTTTTCACTTCAAACACAGTGGCTCAAGTGGTAGTACTGTTGTCTTGTAGTAAGATGGGTTGGATCTCCAGCTGGGACCTCTCTCTTTTATACGTGAGTTTTCTCCAGGTTCCTCCTACAGACCCAAAACATGCATGTTAGATTGATCAGTGTCTTCTAATCAGCCCATTGAAAGCTTACGTAGAGGGTAAGGCACTGAACCCCACAATATACGATTTGGAGGTGTGGATGTGTGTGTGTGAGACACTTTCATTCTAGAAAAACACAATATAAATGTAGTCTATGTAAAAGTTTAATGTGTGATCTCGCTACATCCAGGGTGTACCCCGCCTCTAATACAATGACTCCCCCACAACCCTGAGGAAAACCATGTGAATATAAAAATAGATGTATGTACACTTGAACCAGAGATGTAAGCTGCACACACTCACACAAACCCCCCCTCGCAAATGCTTGTTAAAAGTGTACCATAGCCTTTTGCAAGCTAGATAAATAGTTACACACCTTATATTGGCATACTGATGTTGTGCCTGTGCGCATCAGTGACCATTGATAGTGTATTGACAGGTATCCTAGTGGAAGATTGTAACTTCAGTTACTTCACATTACATGTAGTGATAGTGTAAGGAAATGTGTGTTGACCCGAAGGTTTTTTCTTCACCATGATGACTTCTTTGGAAATGGCGTGAGAAATTGGAAGGATTACTGCTATTTCCTATTAGGAACTCAATGGCTGACAACTGGGAGTTTTTTTTTTAATAATCCTAGCCCCCATTTTTTCCTCAATGGTAGTCATTTGGTTTAAAATGGTACAAAATAGTCACAACCAAGCACATTTTCTCAACAATGCTAGACATTTTAGGGGTGGCGTGTAGCTCAGTGGGTAAGGGTGTTCGTCTGGCAACCGGAAGATCGCTGGTTTGACTCCAGCTCTGGCATATGCCATACGTTGTCGTTGTGGCCTTGGGCAAAACACTTCACCCACCTTGCCAAATGATGGTGACCGGTGGTGCCGATGCAGGACAACTGTGGCTACAATGTAGCTTATCACCATTGTGTGAATGTGTGAGTGAATGGGTGAGCACCTTGTGGGGTTTCAGAGCTCTAGAAGATGCTATATAAATACACATAAAACAAATACAGACATTGAAAAAGCATGCTGAAATCATTTGAATACATTTTCTTCCCAGCTGGTGAAGCTACAATGAGCATGTCCAAGTATGTCTGTTTGTTCTTATGAGCTTTGGCAGAAGGCCCAATGCTTCAATCCCACTCTCTTTCTTGAGGATGGGGTAGAGTAACATTTGCATGCTCTCTTAGTCACTAGAGGCCCAAACACTGAGCATCTCATGCCGTCGGCATTACAAGCTGAATTGAAATGTCCATTTTCATTCCAGCAGTCCGTGGTCACGGAATATGTCCGAACAATAAACCATACTGGTTTCCTCAAGTCTTGCTGTTGTTTGCACTCTCAGCAAGTGTCACTTTTCATTTTCTCGGACAACCGTACCCTCCCCCTCAGTTGCCACTTTTCTTCTTTTTTGTCATAGTTTTGCATTTAATAAGCTTTGATTTGTGTTTCATTTTTGATGCAACAGTTTTTTACTTTTACGATGTGTAGAAATGAGAGGGCAGCAGTGCATAAAGCAATATAAAGGAGATATGAGGGGAATGAAAATACTCCATTTGTGCTGCAGGATGTCAACTTTTGAACCTGGAGCTGCAAAATAAATTCATGCACTCACACCGGCTCTTTGAACTAACTTTCTCAGGACCACTTAGCTGCAAACTGAAGTTATTTTACCATCTCACCAGGCACTTGCAGCCCTGCTAAAGCTACATTTCAAGAGGATAATTGGCACTGAATGACAGTAGAAGGAAAACTGCTGCTCTCCTCTTTGTTGTTTTGCAGCCTTTGTGAAGTCAACATAAAGCAGTAGACACATAATTATGTGTAACATTACAGCTCTTTTTTTACATTTTCTATCAGTACCCCCTTGGTGCTACCACTTGGCTTCATTCTGTAGGGGATAAGTGTCTATAATCATATGAGAATGAAGCTGTAATGGTCATCTAGCCCTCCAAAAAAGGTGTGCGGGGTCACTTGAGTGACTAAAAGAACACAACAACTCAATTTCCTTAAGGACAGGGGCATCTATAAAGACAAATATGATCATTTAAGAGTCTAGCTCTAGAAATGTAGGTATTGCTGAAGGTGAACAAACTGAAGTATCAAAGTGTTGCTCTCTCTTAAAGTACATTTACAAAGATAAGTATCTTGAAGGGCTATGAAGAAAATATCAAAATAGAGAGCTTAAAGGCAAAGAAAAAGTATAATTGGGTAAAAATGAATACAACTATGTAAAAAAGCAGCCTGGAAACCCCTGATTGGGTCAAATTCAGGTAAAGACTGTTTTAGATATGTGCAAGCTGATGGAAAAACCAACAATTCTCAGCTATTTGGTACAAAAGGTCCAGTGAAATAACACAAGTTTAAGAACTTGAACACAACTTGATCCCCAAAAGAGAAAGTGGAACCTCTTGTTCCTCAAAGGGAAAATTAGAGAAGTCAAAGAAGTTCAAAGTGTAAGACGCTTCGCTGTTTGCTCTTGAAACAGACCCAAGAGTACATTTGCAGAGATCGCTTCTCATTCAGTTACAGATACCTGAAAGCTATCTGACGAAACATCAGTTCTATTCTGTTCAGCACTACAGGTCCATCGAGGTAATAGAGAGTTATAAACTTTGCCTAGAGGCATCTCAGCTGGAGTTACTACCAACTTGGCTCTAAGACTTGGGTCTCCACTTTGGCTTAAAGTGTGTTGTGCTGTGAGAGTAAAGCTGTAGTGGTCACCTTGCAAATCAGAATGTGTGTAGGGGATCATAAAGGTGGCTAAGGGAAGCATTACAGCTTGATCCTTATTAGAACAAGGCATCTACGTTAAATCAAAGACAACAGAATGTAAGACTATCAAAGTCAATCAAGAACATTGCCTAAAAGTATCTCAACTGAAGTTATTTAAGTTGTACCAATTGGATCTTCATTTTGGGGTAAAGTGGTTTCTAACCCTCCAAATTGGATGGTTATTTTACTGGTTTATAAGAGCACTACAGCTTGATTTCCCAAAAAAGAAGGAGAATATACAGCAATCAACCTCAAAGACAATACTTTAAGAGTACTTCTAGAAACAAGTGTATGGTAGAAGTCAAACAACTTCAAAGTGTCCGAGTCTGTGTCACTCACAACTCTGGAGTGTATTTACCAAGATGAGTCTATGGCATATATATGTAAAAAAGCACCAACACTACATGGAAGAATGAAAAGACAAAGTTGTGTAGAAATTCGAAGGGCTGTATGGCTGAGGTGAGGAAATGGGGGGAAAATTAGGGGGGCTACAAAAATTAGTATCCTGTAATTCATTGATTGGATCATGTTGGCGATTAAACTTTTCCTAAAGACATCTCAGCTAGATACAGTAAAATACAACCTAACTGTAAAGTGTTTTTCAACTATGAGAAATAATCTGCGGTGGTCTTCTGGGTGGTCATCGAGAGTCATGTAAAAGAGGATTACAGCTAGATCCCCAAAAGAACAGCAGCATCTACAGGACTCAACCTTAAAGCTAGTAGTTTGAGTCTGATTCTAGAAGCTGCTGCACTAAAGAAGTTTAATGATTTCAAAGGATTTGAAGCAGTGTCGCTCTCCTGAAACGACCCCATCAGTTTATTTACAAGGAGAAACCTTCCATGGATCAAGTGAAAACAAATGGGTTGTGATGGCCGAGGTGATGACTTTGTGAAAATTACAAAAATGATAGAGCAGCCGCTTGGGAATCGTTGATTGGATCATGTTGGTTGTATAGACTGTTTCAGATTCAATTATGCCTGAAAGCTATCTGATGAAAAGCCAGCAGTTTTCTTCTGGTCCAGTGAAGAAATAGAGAGTTGAGGACTTTGCCTAAAGGGCATCGCAGCAGGAGCTGTTGATGGAAGGTGGTGTTGCTCATTTCCCCCGGCATTCCCAACAAGTTAAAATTTACTGAAACCGACGAGGCCGTCTACGTGTGGTTGAATAAGTAATGATAATAACAACTATTGGTTAGTTTGAGACATCTCATGGTAACGATGTGGATAAATCTGCTAACTAGACTTAAGATTTATACAAGATCCTAAACCATTAGAGAGCCCTGCAGCGTAGGAAGATAACTTGAATATTTTCTTTACTCAAACATCAAAAACAGCAGTGGCTAAACAGCGGTGGTGCATTAAGTGATGCATATTTTGCAGGATTATCTTAAAAAACAGGCAACAAAAGGTTCTTCTTGAATTTGTTCAGCTGGTTCTCCAAGGTATGAATACATATTTATGACAAAAGCATTGCAGAGTTCCTGTGGTTAAATCTGAAACTTGCATTTAAATTTCACTGCATCCGGCGGGCTCAAAGCTGCAGCTAGAACAATCTCATTGTACGGTGTTTTATTCCACATGAGAATAATGCATCCATATTTCTGCTGTCCAGTGGAATCAGTCTCATCATTCTGCCTTTTCTGTACATTGTCTGTATAAAGAGTTTGAGTTTATCTACCCATCTCCACAGGCTGTAGTTCTGTGCACGCAATAATGATATGAAAATTAGGAAAACCACGATCAATTCTCCATCATTATCAATGTAAACAGTAGATAACAGGCAGGCCTTTTATATATTTTAGTCTATTGTTCTTTTTTAAGGTCTAAAGCAAGTAAATATTCAATTTTGAGTCTAAATATACATTGTTGGTTGGGTTAAGAAATTGGCCGGGGTGAAGTCATGACAGGATTCATAATTCACTGCCATATTCAGAGCCGGTGTTCATAAATTGTCCTCAAGTACTTAAAGAGATCGTTATGTTCTTGAAGATGATTGAGGCTGATCAACTGTGTTTGTGTCTAGCCAACAACGTGAGGCTGCAACACAATGGTGTGTTTAAACAGAGCTATTTAATCATATGTGTATTTAATCTAACATCTGTATGGATGGACTGACTCTTGCCATCTTTACACACATGTGCCATCAAGACCAGAAACTAAAATGCCAAATGATCAGTTAGACACAAATGGCTTGGCCACCATTACTTTAGAAAAGTGCCTTCCACACAGTTACTGGTAAGCCATTATCCCACTATACTGTGACTGCTATTGTCAAAATTTGAATGGCTTTAATAAGAGTTTCCCAAAGGTTTTAAAGCAACAATAAATCATTTTTACACTTTAAGCTAGAATTGATCTAATTGATTTTAGAGTTAGAAACTTGACCATTTTCATATTTGCCACCACTCTGCTGCCCTCTACTGGCCAGATACAGCACTAAACAGTTTTGAGGAGCGTTTAGTCTCATAAATGATGTCACTACGGCCATAGTTACCAGGAGTAGCAACAGTTGGGGAGGAGTAATGGTTTCAGCGAGGGTTTCACGGTTTACCCAGTCTGACTATTAACCACGTGGTGAAATATTGTAGAAAACGATGTTCTGAAAGACTTCCTTAACACCACCTCACAGGTAAATAAATAAAGCCGATGGAACCGGTGACGCGCGACCCGCACAAAAACATCGCCTACACAGGAGAACACCTCCATGAGCTACTAGTGGGATCCAAAGTCCTATGAGTCCAGTCGAATTTGGGTTGATTAATTATTTGGACGTACTGAGTCAAGGCCAATTCATCCTCCACGAGAAGCAAGAGCTTTGTTCTCGCTGGGGGTCAGCGCAGTCCGTGTGGGTTTGCGCGAGTCCACCAAAACCCGAAAGTCTTGTCAGGTTCGCACTGGTCCACTGGGGACCTGGAGGTTTTGCGCAAGTCCACCAAGACCTGAAAGCCTTGTCAGGTCCGCGCTGGATGATGGATCGTTTCAATCTGCAAACACACACCTGTATGACACATCGCTGAAGACGTTTGGCAGCTGAGTTCTCAAAAGGTCAAGTTCTGGTTTTGGTTGTCAAGAACACAAACAGAACCAGAAAGCAATAAACAACAAACACAGTTTCTTACATCGCCGAGAGTCTGCACAAACTCCCACAGTTGGGCCAACCTTGAAGGTCTCCAACTCCACCTAAACTGCATGCCAGACTGATTCTTTACCACGATGGCTATCCTCAGACAAGTCCAGCCAAGGGGGGTGTTTTGAGCGCATGCAAAAACAGAATCACTCATGGACTGTGCGCTGGGCCCAAAGTTACCATTACCGGGGAAATGCTAGATGGCAATTCAAGTCCGATCCACATCCCACATCCAGACCCAGATAAGGTGCAGTCGGCGTTAGCAGTTCAGCAGGGGCGTCTGTTCAGGGGGACATTGTGTGTCCGTCGTGCCCGAACTGCAGCTTCCATCCTGGAGGGAATCGCAACAGTCAACCCAGACACACCTCCTTCCCCTGGACACAGGTCCGTGCACAGTAGTGCATAACCTCTGTCCGTATGATGGGGATGCAGCGCTATTTCTGCACTCTTCGATCGAGTTATTGATGGGGACAATTTAGTGATCGCTGGGTATTGGTGGAGACACGTCACCTCCATCCACACCAAATCTACGTCCATGCATTAGTGTGAACTGTGTGCCCATTTAAGGTACATGTCTCACATTTGTATAGTATGTTTTGATGTCATGGACTACATAGCTCTTTACATCAGTCAGTCACATGCTGATACTATAGGTATTATACGTGTTATCTCTTAAGAGGTGGAAGAACATCATATGAAGATGACCAAGCTTGCAAACTGGGTAAAGACGGAGGAAATCAAAGAACCATTGAATTTTTAATGGGGAGACGTTATGTGCAGTATCATACCAAAAAACCAAAGGCCTCAGTTGTAAGAATGTATACAAGAGATCAACATAAACCATCAAAAAGGCTACAAAAGTACACATTATGGTAAGATATTTTTTCAGGTACAGAGAATTGTTCTAATAGATGTCCAAGGGCCAAGGTTTTCAAACATTTGGGGACGAAAATAAAATCTAAATGCATACCAAAAGAAAAAGTTTAACAAAGTCGACAGGTTAAAAGGGGTCTAAAAGTGACACAAAGACAAAGAAACAGAAGAAACATTAGGGGATGGAAAACTGACAAATCACAAAACAACACATGCAATCTTTAATTTCCCATTTGTAGTTGTAATAAATCAATTAAAAGGACAACTAATAAAATGGAACTTTAAAAAATGATGGAATTCTATTTGAGAAATTTAATTCCAAAGACTTGTAGAACACCCAAAGAAAAAAAACCACTTAAACCAAAAAAATTAGGACTTCTGTCTCATTTCTCTGTCTCTACATGTCTCCAGCACTTTTTCCTCCACAGAGTACCACTTTCTGCTCTGATTGGTGTGCTGTAGCTGAAACTCGAAGCAGGCTGTCAGGTACTGCGAACTCTTCATTAGCCGCGGCCCCTTCACAGCCATACCCAGCACCATGTAATGGAATTTATAGAGTGGTAGTTGAATTAGGCTTTCTCCTCGCATAGGTCCCAACCGAACATGTGGAGAGAGATACTGGGACCATACAGAGCCATCTACTGAGCGCTGTAAATTGATTTCAGGCGGTTTGAATTAGAGACGAGGAGCTGATATTTGGTTTGGAATCTTAAGTTGGGGAACTCATCTAAAGTGTCATATCCGCTTTGCGATTGGCTTGGTACATGGATTGAAATGATTCTTGACAGGTAGCATCTAGGGTGACATTGCATACTATTGCACTTCATCTTCATGTCAGTTGAGGTTAGGGTTGGGACTAAAAAAATAGACCTATTTTAAGGTTTGCAGATTCTTAAGATTGAAAACTTCCATGTTTTCCCCCCAAGGGCCAGGAAATCCCTTTGTGTGAGGCAAAATGAATGACTGGACATTTATAACCAGTGGGAATATGTCCCAGAGGACACTTTTTATTGTTTATAGGAGGATTTCCCATACTTCAAATGAGCTGCAATAAAACTGTTGTCCATCTAAAGAACTGTAAAATAAATATATTTTTTTAAATTACAAGGGGATTTTTTTACTTTGTGAGAAAACGACTCGTAACAAAGATTTTTTAATTCATGATATATGCAGCTGCATCAAATTATTTGCTAAATAAGTGGTAATACCACAGAGTTAGGAGCTGAAATGGAGCAATGCAAGTAAAAAAAAAAAAATACCAATTAGATTTTTTTCTACCTTATACCAGCATCTCAATGGGCTGCAACTATTACAGCCTTTTGAGACAAAGTTGTGCAAAAATATGCAAATTTTCAATTAAAATTCCAATTAAATGTTTCATTGACTTCATTCTGTGTTTTGGGGGGGTTAAGATTGCTACTATGGAGAAAGAAAATTCCAAGGTGTAGTGCTGGATTTTGTAAGCCTGCATAATTTTTGCTTTTTTATATATACAGTACTTCTCCGTAGTTTACTTTTTAAAAATTGTATTTTGCATTAAACTGAAGGTTCTGATTGTTCTGTCTGCCGTATGATTAATGCTTGAAAGAGTGACTACTTAGTTTTAATTGGATGTAGTCATATTGAGTGAATGGTTCCTTACATAAGACTGCATAACTTGGGTCTTTTTGTATCTACTTCTCAAAAGTTAGATTTTTATTTCATGTTTGTGCCTGATAACAGTTGATTCTGTTAAAAAGACTAAATATTATGACGTGAGGAGTTTTGGTTTGGATTAAAATGCAGCTAATTTAAGGTAAAGAGGAGTGTTTTGCTCTCTAGCGCCACCACTCTATGCAAAATTAATATTGTGCACATCAATTATGCCGTAAGGACAATTTTTGATATGTTGTGTTGCTCTATGTTACACTTGATTTAAGTAAAGTTTGTCTTTTTTGTGTTAAGGATGATAATATTTAAGTATACAACATCAAAAAAACTAGTATTAACAGCAAATGGTGGCAAAATCTCATCATATAAACAAAAAAAATTATTGCTCGCTTTTCTGCAGTGTTCTCCTTCTCAATTACTGCGAGGACTTTTAGTACTTTTATTATGCAAATGCTTAAACCTCAAATATCTTCAAAGTTGATCAACTCAGCTAGAGGCCATATCAAAAACTGTAATTGGTCCAACAAGGAGGATGGGAAGACAGATCATAAAAATTAATGTACTTGCAGAAACTTCTCGGTGATTCCATTTTAAAGCATAAAGCTCACGGTAATTTCTCAGGCCTCAAACTGAGAAAATGTTCTGCATATTAGGCAGCTGCACTGAGCCAATGTAAAGTTAACTTGACTTTTATTATATACTCTGGGATTCTCCGGGACGGTAGGATACCCAGGCTTGATGAAGATTTATCTCCAAGTGTCCTTTGGAGATGTTGGAATCTAATAGATATTTATGGTTGGGCTCTTTTTAATCTAAGAGAGGTTGAAGCATCTGCGGCAAATTTCAGTAGAGGAAGACTTAGGATTTGTCACACACCTGAGCACAGGCAGGTATAGAAGATGTTACCGTTTGGTGTTCTGATCTACATTATGGAATGAGCTGAAGTTTTACCAGGAATTTTCTATGCCACCTGGTATTAATTAATGTAAACTCAACCAATATTGGTGAATTTTGCATGGATGTGCAATTGTCAACAATCACTGCAACTTTTACAGAATTTTGACCAACAACCTTAGTCTCCTACCAGTTTCATTTAAATGAAACTGTTGCTGTTTAACACTACAAGTAAAATCCATGCAAGTCAATTTTATACGGTAAAGTTTTATGGACAATAAACAAAAAACAATATGAAAAAGAGTCAAGATTACAGACTAAATGTTGGGAAACAAGTTGAAGTACTACCAGGTGATACCAAAGACACTCAATGATGTTTTCTTTGCTGTCCTCCAAAACCCACCTATTAGGGTTTTTTTTTTATAATTATTATTGTTGAAACTGAGGGTTCTCAGTGTGTTTTCTCCAAACTGTGGAAAAAAAAAGGTGTTTCTTGGATCTTCAAAATAAGAGTCTCAAACATTTATACATTGAAATACTTGAAGCTTATAAAAGTATAGATAGTTTCTCGTAATTAGGACGTAGGATGTCAAAATATGAAACGTTAGCTCATAATTATTTGTTATTATTATTATTTTGTATACATCAGAAAATTTAATATCTCATAAGTTTGAGATTAATTTTGTTTTTGGATAACATCAAATTGAGATAATTAACCAAATCATAATTTTGAGATCTCAAATGTTTGTAAGAATCTATTTTGTTTCCCTCAAAGTGGCCGAAACAGGCTTCCATACCTTTCAACAAATGTATTTTTTGACCTGGATAATAATTTCTTTAAAAAACTTAAGATGTTATGTTTATTCTGAAAAAAAAAAACTTGTTTCTTAAAATTTCTACTTTAAACTTGTAATTCCTTTCATTTTTAAAACCATTTTATTTTCTGGGTGGCCCGAAGAAAGTACAACCCAAAATATGAGATGCTAGCTCATAATTATTTGTTAAAATCAATTAATTAAATTAATTAATTAGGTTATTTTGGATAAATCACAAGATTTTGTATCTCATAATCTTGAGATTTAATTTTGTTTTTGGATAACATCAAATTGAGATAATTAACCAAATCATAATTTTGACATCTCAAAATTTTGTAAGAATCTATTTTGTTTCCCTCAAAGTGGCCAAAACAGCCTTCCATACCTTTAAGAACTTTATTTTTTAACCTGAAAAATATAATAAAAATTTAAAAAACTCACATTTTATGTCTATTCTGAAAATATGTTTTCTTAAAATATCCACTTTAAACTTGTCATTTCCTTCATTTTAAAAAACATTTTCTCCTCTGGGTGGCCCCAAAAAACTACGACTCAAACCAACCCAGACACAAGTCGAAACATGTCAAGGTATACAAAAACTTACTTATCGACCACATGTGTCGGAAAAAAGAACCTCAATGAACTACAACCCAAACCTTTGCACTATTTATTATGAGTTGGGGTAACAGTAACGATTTTTATTGCATCTAAAGAGTTCTAGTTATTATTCCATATTTTCTTATAACATGATGCTGTCTTAGACTAATAATAATAGCTTTTCTCCTGCAAATGCATTCCTGCAGTTTTTACTTTTTTTCTGCACTGCAGTCAACCTTTGTCTCTCAAAGTGATCGTCATACTAAGTAAAGATTCCTCAAAGAAGTTATTTGATATGACCAATTCCAACAAAAATATATAGACAAAACACAGCTTGCAGTTGTTCTTTGCCGCGTTATCAACAACAATAAAACTAGTCACAACTTTTTGAAAAAGCTGCAACACCATGAAACTTTTCAGGCTGCAAAAATCACAAAAAAGTTCACAAAACCCGACTGCATTTTTTCAAACTGATGGTTAAGAGTACTAGCTAGCACAAGTTGGTTCAAAACCATTTATTTCTATTTAATATCCAGATCATGCCATTCCTAGCAAAGCCACTATTTAGTAGATACATCAACCTTTACCCTGCATGATCCCAAAGGTTGATAATTATCCACCGAGAGTGATTTAACCGTGTGATACCATAATAAGGTCCTCAATAATATTTTATAACTTCAGATAAATGAAAGTTGTATTATATTTTTATGCTCAAAGTCTTTATTTGAAGCACCTTTCAAGAAAAGAAATGCCAAGGTCTATCAGGCCCATTATTAAAATACAGACTGCTGCCATCTCATAATAGCACCCTCACACAGCCTTCACTAGCAAAGCATATAAATGTGTATTAGGCTTGGCACTAGGTCTGGAAGAATTAGTTGCATTTGCATTATTCATCAAGCGAGCAGCCAGACACATCTATCAAGGCTTGGGTGACTTGCTGTTGTAGAATTTATAAATATGACTTGTTAAGATACACGAGGGGCATTTATTGGAGCAATTTGCTCCAGGAGCATTTTGTGGTTTGGCCCCAACAGCGTCTATTCACCCACCTGGGACCTGGGTCTGCAAATAACCTGATGGGATAATAATTGGTTGAATTTTGAACGGTGTAGTTTTGCTTGCCGTAAAACGAAAGAGCTCAGTCCCTTAAATGAAAGCTAACTGGGCTCGATGGAGAATAAACAGATCTATGACGCATGGCTCTGGACCAGTGGATGGACCAGTATACCATAGAAAATGCTGCAAATATACCAATTTGGTGGTGTTACTTCACCAATAAGCTCGTTACTTGTTGCTGATTATTGAGCTTTACTTTACATGGGGGGCCCAATTTGCTTGTAGTTTACGAAAATTCTAAAATCCCAACATGGACTTGAGTTAATTTGCATCAGTGCAGTGACAGCAGTTCATTTGAAACTTTGCAAATTATGCAAAACTAGTTTAGCATTCACAATGAGTTTTCAACCCTTGAAGAATTTTTAAAAACGCTGCACAAATATAATACATTAACAGCGGTGGACATTATTTTTTAAATCAGGTACTGACGGGAGTACCAGGCGCTGATGTTTGGTACGCATGCCATTTTTGTGAGTTGGTCTCCCGAGGGGGTTGCTCCTGCTCTTTCACTGCAGTGTGGGCATAAGCTGCCATTATTGTATGGGCTCTATGTCACAGCATCCCGCAATGGGAACCTGCACACCACTTATTCGCAGCACTGTATATTAAACTTAAGCTACTGTAAAGTACACAAAGAGTAAGGTGCCTCAAACATCGTCACTGTTGGGCAAAAAACTTGTGTATCCAAAAAAATGTATTTTATGGGAAATTAAAAAAAATGTAATTGTGTTTTACTATTCTTTTTTATTTTAGCCATTCATGAAACTAGAAGCAGATGTGAAGGGTGACCCATAGGTTTGAAAAGTGCAAAAACATGAGTAACGAGATTTAGTTTTGTGACATAAAATTCCCCTCCAATATTCAGATCTCTACAAAAAATTATTCAAAGAAATTGAAAAATGGATGTTTATTTTTCTTCCTATGGTATATGTGTTAGCTTTATCAGTAGCTGGTCTATTCCTTGTCATATGTCTACCTCTTATCCTGTATTTACTTTTTTATTCAGTAAATGGTAAATGACCTGTATTTATAGAGCACTTTCTAGAGTTTTACACTCCCCAAAGCGCTTTACAACACAAACACAGACCCATTCACACACACTGGTGGTAATAAGCTACATTGTAGCCACAGCTGCCCTAGGGCACCCTGACAGAGGTGGGGATGCCATGCACCAGCACCTGTCAGGTGGTGGTCAGAGAGAAGTGAAGTGTCTTGCCCAAGGACACAATGACAAAGTAACCCAGCTGGAGCTGGGGTTGAACCGGTTGCCAGATGGCCACTCTACCAACTAAAAGTTCTTTGAAATTTTCAAAAATGTATTTATGTGTTTTTGAACTTCTTACTGAGATCACTTGGTAGTATGTAAAAGAAAATTGGTTCTCACACATTTTACCTGGTTAAAACAGTTTTGGGGAAAATGCTCAACTTCTAATTTGAAAGTGAAGCTAAATAAGTGCCCCCTAGTGGTCAAGTCCAGCAGAGTTTTTAACCCACATGTAAATGAATGCGACTTTTTGCTCAATTAAATTTCCCAAGGTGTTGACTTTTGTTGAAACCCATACTTCTTACCTTGCTGCTTTATTTTAGTTTATTTATTTATAATATATTCAGCTGCAATGTGTTATTTGATGCCTATAAACTACATATGATTGTGTGTAGGAGAGAAAATCTAGTATAAAAATACAACATGGAAGCGCTTGGATATTTTGTCTTCACCTTTGAAAAAAAGTCAGACCATGTTGTAATTAAACACTCATTTAAGTGCACCACTTTCATTCTGCAGCAATATGTAAAACCTCAAAGGAAACAATCAACCCAAATACAGCGGCCACATATTCAATGTACTAAATACATGTTGCATGTATTGTATTGTAAAACTTCTTTTTGTGAACAGTGTTAGAATGCATAAAATACATAAAAAACACTTATTAGCTTGTGTTGCTAATAGGAGCAGGTCATTGAGCACAAAATTAGCAAGACCTGCTGATTTTCTGACTGCTAGACGACACGCAAATCCAAAATCAACTTCCAAGACAAGTGTAAAATCAGTATTAGTTGACAGTTGCGGTCTTAAGAGATGCGTGGCTTCCTGTAGGAAAAAAGTGCATGCCCAAATCAGTAAATCCAAACTAAAAGCAAGGTAAATGTAGGACCAGGTTTCAGGGCAGTGAAAAAAAAAGAATCATCATCTCTTCAGCAGATACAGAAATGTATTCCCAAGCTGGTCAAGACGAGATAAAATCTCCTCACTGAGTCCTGGATTTTCTTCAAGGCGACTGTTCTGTATAGCGATAATAAACTCCCAGTAGAACCATGCAAATAATTGCAGCTCACGGCATCAAAACGATTTTACAGTTATTTGCTCTTTCAAAAACTGGATACACCCCTAAGTTAGTATTTAATTAACTGTTTTTGGATTGTTTCCAAGCACGTGAAGCTGCCAACATGGATGCTTCATTCCCTACATTAGGCACCAACAGGAAAATGGAGTGATAAAAGCCAGCGCCAAACTTGGAGGCGGCATTCACATGAATAAGTAAAAACAAAAAAAGAAAGCAGAACAATGAAACCTGGTAAAAACCACTCCTCCGAATAGAAGTACTGTCCTACGGGTGATTAAACGTGCCCTACAGACTCCTTCCTACAAAAACAACAAGAGAAGTGTGCTACGGCAGTGAAGTGGCGGCAACATTCATGTGCATTTACTGTAAAGGTGGCATTGTGCCTGAAATACAAAGTTACACTCTGTCTGTTCAGCAGACGGCTACACGTGCCTCGTGAGACAATTATAATTGAGTAACAGACCAAAGAAGGTTGAATGTAGTGACTCATGTACCTGAAGAGGGGAGCCATCAGCCGGAACAGCATTGAACTAACAGTATACAGTGCAGATGCAGCCTACTGTATATGCATTTAGCTGGTGGAATCAAAAATAGGTCGATAGGCATATTTTTAGAATTAAGGTGGATCCAAATTCCACAGGAATTTATTTGCACTTTGGAGCATGCACCCCCATTCTGGGTGGAGGTGTCTTTCTGGAGGGATGTCCTAGAGCTGGCCCTGAACATGTATAGCTCTAGGCTGGACAAAAGACACAAGCTGGACCTAGATATGCAAAATATGATGAGACAAGAGTGTAATTTGTGATAAAACGTGGGGTCCAACCTCTTTAAATTGTTCTTTCAAATTTTAAGAAAGTTTCAGAATGTAATTCATCTGTTCCAGAGAGCAATAAAGTTCTAAGAGCCTCTCTCTTAGTGAAGTTTTTAGTTCTGACTAAATTAAATTAAACTTTCATTTTCATTCATGTACACTCAGGGACATACATTTATTTTGCTTTCAGACTGGTTTTGAATGTTGATGCCTCTCCGGTGCTTGCTTTTACAGAAAGACAATAATAGCAGATTTCAAATTGCTTTAGTGAAACTTTATTAGTTTAGGAAGGCATTCTTTGGTTCAACTTCAAAGTTCTGCAGCAAATCTGCTGCCTTTGTCAAGGGCATAAACATGGAACTCACACTTCCCCAGGTTGATTGTTCCCCTCGTTCCCAGATACTAACATCTGTTACATTCTAAGAGTCGGTTTTTAGCTCTGAATTATAATCCACCTCAAGACAGGCGGTCTAAGAGTCTCCACATTAACAGAAAGCACAGTACTGTAAAGAGGGAGGTGGGATGCTAATGAGTTCTGGATCACTAACCGCATAAACAATACCCTTAACAGATGGGCGCCAACAAGTACCAGCTGCAGGGGCAGTGGAGTGAGGAGGAGACTTGTCGTCAGATAGGACTAAATAAAACCCACTTCCATGGGGTTGGGTTTTGCAGGAGGGACAGCGGCGGCGCCGACACCCTCCGAGGGAAGCCAACTTGTGGCCGCTGACGCGGGGCAGCAGGTGGAACAAAACCGACGGCAGACAATGTTGTGCCCTCTCGAGGATGGCGGCTCCTCTTTGATCCGATGCATGATTCATCACTGGCTGACTTGACCAAGGACGGCCAAGGAGGCCACGCACGGAAACTTCCCAGCGTGTCATTTTGAAACTTTATTTGTACAGAAACAGTCAAACTTATGCGTTCGTGGTGATCTCTCAAGGAGATAGCGAGGCATCATCGATATTGTCTTGTCAACAACCCCGAGCAAAGGCGCTGTAGTAGATTTAAAGAAATGCTCGTGTCAACATTATCAAGATGCGGTTTCTGATTTCCTGACATTACTGGGAGATTAGATGAAGTAATTGAAGACTATGGTACTTCATAGCATACCGAGTCCTATACATGAAGTTTTTTTTAACCTTTTCTTCCTTTAATACAATACTCAGCATCTGAGGTTCACTGTTCTTGCTTTTGCTTCTTCTTTTTGTAGTATCATTTTGTTTGTACTGCTGATTCTTTTAGTATCGTCACTGGTTTATCTGCTCGATTCTGTCCCATTATCTCAGACCAACTGGTGCCCTTCAGTCAAGGTAAGAACACAACATTCTGACCTGTGATGCAAACAGCTCTACATTATCCTTCCCTATCCATTTTATGCACGACTGGGAATGAATCGGGCTAATACAGCCTACTCAGGGGTGACTTCAACAGCCCGCAGCATAAACATGACAAAAACAGCAAAAAGGCCCAGGAGCAGACTGCAAAGGTCCCTTTGATTAAGTCGGCAGGTTATTTCCAATAAACAATCATTAAAAATAATACCCACTGGCTTTCAAACACCTTGCAGAAAGTCTACGGACAAACACGAGCAGCAGGGACGTCGCCTTATTCTGATACGTACCCGATTTGACGCCTGTACTCGCGCCCACCTGCAAGATGAAGCTTTTGGACGAGAATGAAACCGACTTAAGTGGATCTTTATGCAGAAGTGCTTGTTTGACTTTTGTGCTGCTTATGTATGTGTGCACGTGGAAAGAACTATTGAATATTGTTGCTGTGAAAATGTTAAAATGGAAAAAGTTTTGGGGAAAATATCGCATATTGGAGTAATTTATAATTGCATAGACGCAAACACATCTCTTTTGCAAAAGAGGCGGAAATGGAAAATGTATCCAGCAATAGCAAGCTGTAGCACTTCCTACGTATCCAATTCAGCTTTATTTATACATCACTACAAGCCCAAAGTGCTTCACAGTAAAATGGGGTAAAAGACAAAAAGCAACATTATAAATTAAAAGCTGAAAAAGCTAGAAACAACTAAAATCAACATCTCACAGGGTGTTTAAAGCCAAGGGGAAGACATTAGATTTCAAAATTGATTTAAACTCATTCAGAATGGAGGCCTGTCTGATGTCCAAAGACGCTTTAGGAGCAGCTGACCTGACAGGACGCATAAGGCTGTAGTAGCTCAAACCTTGGACGGGGTGAGGCCATAGAGGGCTCCCGCGAGAGCACCAAATCTTGGTGGATCACGTGATAACAACTACGTGAAAAAACAGAGGGTTTTATTTATAAAAATACCAGAAGCACCTCGCCAGCTAGCGTTTTACTTCCTGTCCGGTGCACGTAATGTCTTTAAATTGATGAAAATCCACTTGCGGCGTTCAGGAAGATAACCTTGCTCTGCAAACGTACCGGAGTCGGTGTGCAGGCTCTGATTGGACTCGGTGTGTGTCTTTGCCGAGAACGCACCGCAGTAGCCTTCACACCCAGGTTTGTGATGAGCTGCTTTTTATACTGGGCCAGATAACCCAGATCCATAACAGGAGTCTCAGTAGAGCCGCTAAATATCATTACTTCTGTCTTCTCTTCATTGAATTTTAGGAAGTTCATTGCTGTCCATGCTTTAATGTCAGCAACATTTAAGTAGTGATGCAATATAATGTGTCTTTGTGAGTAAAGGTAATCAATATGCTAAAATATGCATGTAAAGAAAATTTGACTGCAGTAAATAAAATGTATTGTACTTTTAGAGATTAGTAGCAATTTAAAGAAATGTTCCATTGTTTTTGAATGTGGGTCCACTCTGCTGATGAGTCCATTGCCAAATCAAACTGCTGCCATTGTAAAATGTCTCACATTCACCAAATTTTACCAAAATTCCAATACACATTTTAAGAAGTAATTATGCTCCTCATAACTTTCTTTAGCAGATATTTAAAAATGTTGGTGCATCCAGAAATCAAGTCTACGAGGATTTTTTTTTCTTCAGAAAGGATCTAGTAATATGAAAATGATGGCTGTATCAAAATGTATAAAGCAACGTTTGCTGGCATCTAGATGTGTGTCCATTCAAACCCTCCTAATAGACCCACTTCCTAAGTGGATTGCTGCCATCTTAAGCAGCTTCCACCTCCAAAACGTCAAAATAAATGTCATAAACCAAAAAAAAAATTAAGCATTAGTTATTTTGGGGAAAAAACATCAATCATTTCTCACCAGACTTGACCCCTAGATGCATAGGAAGAGCTACATTTTGCTATTGGTGATGATATTTATGCCTAAAAATTAGGGATGTACCGATAATTGTTTTCAAAACCGATCTGATATGTAAATCTGAGTACTCGCTGATACCGAGTACTGATATCGATACTTCTACCACACACAAAAAAATGCAACAAATTGGAATACAGGTTTTATTTTTTTCTTCTCCGCTTTTTACAACAAATAACTGAGTTGGATAAAAATATATATTAAAAAAATGATCACAAAACTAAAATATATGGTGAAAATTAACCATTTTCTGTGATTTCACAGTGAAATTTTTGCAGTTTTCCACATTTTAACCAAATAAAATGAACTATTTGGCACCATCTCCAGCTCTCAACCCACACTGTTCCTCTTTAGCTCAATAGCTCCCCCTAGTGTTCAATATAGGAAACTACAACATAAATCACAAGTCACAGATAGTGAAGCCACTGGTATCGGTTCCTGGTATCGGGTAACTTTAACCGTTACCGGTGCATTCCTACTAAAAATCCCAGTGCAAAGATTAATAAAATAATGGTGTAAAAACTTTGGAAATTGGAGCTTTTAGATGAAAGAAACAAACTTTGGTATTGGTTCTGCTCAGGCTAGCTGTTCAATGGGCTCTGTGCACGCAGCTACGTGATGTAATTTCCGGTAGAAGGTCAGGATGGACGTAAACTTCCGGTAGCCGCTGGAAGCCCATACTGTGTTTGCTAGTTTCCTTTCGGGAGCTTGTAAATCTTTCTTCTTTTGTAAATCTTTCTTCGTTTTTTTTGTGCGTCCAAGCTTTTATGTGTTCATGTCCTAAACATGACATGTACACTGACAAAATTTGAGTTTCAACAACAAACTGATAGCAGGTCTAACCACCACTGCTGTGTGCCGTTCTGTACAGTATCAACAAGATCAACTTCCCACCTCCCATCGTTAGCACAGAGACCGGAAGTCTCGTACCATCCTCACGCCAAACACGGAACTGATGCGTGCACAGAGGCTAAGCTATACTGGTGATGTAAACAGAGGCCACAAAGAAAGCATCCACAACAGGTAAAAAGATACAATTTTTACCATTTCTATTAAAATACACTTCAGGAAGATCCTTTGAGTCCGTCTTAACACGATAACTAAAAAAATCTCCTCACACACACACAGAAATGAAAGTACAGAATTGTACCTTTTGTCTTGTCACTGGGGTGGTACCCTCAAAGGTACCGTTTTGTACCTTAACTGGGGGCACACATTAGTTACCTTGTAGTTTGTACCTGTTACAAGTCAAACCTGTACCTTAGGGGTGCAAATTTGTACCCCTAAGGTACAGCCCCCCAGTTAAAGGTCCAAAATTGTACCTTTGAGGGTACCGCCCCAGTGACAAGACAAATTCAGTAAGCTACTTTCATTTCTGACAAAGCAGGACTACCATAAATCATTAGATTTTTTTTTAGAACAAATAAAAATACAGCGTCCCATTACAAAAACGTGAACGGAATCACAAAATATGCACTAATAAAAGTCCTGCTAAGTTTAAAGAAGAGACACCAAGTTTCAGGGGTTGGATTATGCCACAGCACATGTTTGATCACAGCAAGAAGGCAGAGTTGGACACATCCTTAACCGTGCACCTGGGAGCTATAAAGAACAGCCTTCGGCTACTGACCGCATCAAATGTATACATTCAAGAGGTGTTAGTGGATTCACCCTCTTAAAGCAAGAACTTCAGATCATGTCTGTGTTTTAGTAGGTACATCATTGAGTTCAAAGTCACATCTATTTGTTGAAATGTATATACGAGTGGGTACAGCAGGCTGCTTCATACCGTAAAATAGTCTCATCCTAATTTTAAAGCACAAAAATGTATTGCAGAGGCACTCTCCTTGGTCAGCTACCTCCTGTGTACTCTCCCTCTGCATCTATCATGCAATAATTGTTGTAACATAAACTGTCTAGGCGTACTTGTTAAAGGCCTTTACCGTTTAGCTTCAAACAGCTGTGCAATACTTTGATTATGCCCCCAGGAATGGAGCCAAACAGGGAACAGGGACTAAAAAGGTGGGGGGAAAAAAAAAACATACGACCTGAGCAAAAATATGTTTCCCTAATGTATTACTGGATAGCTCCTATTTACTAAATGGAATATCACAAGTGTTCTTTCGATGTTAATTTATATTTACTTTTATGGCATGAAAAACAACTCTAGGTTAGACTTGGTTTCACTCACAAACAAATGTTTGTTTTATTGTTTACTTGAAGAACTACCTGTTCAAATATAATGTACAAACCTATATAAGCGCAATTAAAAATGTTCTTGAAAAAAAAAAAAGGTAATATTTCACGGTTATAAACATAACTAAAGACCAAATCCAGCATGAAAATTCACATTTCATGGGGCCCTACTTTACCAAACCTTATCAGAAAATCCTGGCTGAGTCAACAGCTGAGCCAAGAAAGAAGGGAATGGTTATGAACAATTAATATCTGGTCTGTCTTTGATCATTTTTTTTGAACAACCTAAATATGGAAACACAGATCTCAGGTCTAAATGGACTGAAAAGCTAACACCTAGCCCAGAGGTGGTAAAGCTGGTCGTTGACGGCCGGTGTCCTACATGTTTTGGAGGTTTCCTCGCTTCAACACACCTGATCTAAATTAGGGGCTGATTAAGAGGCTTCTGCTGGCCTTGAAGGCACACCAAGGAGGCTTGTGTTGAAGCATGAAAACCTCTACAACTTGCTGGATACCGGCCCTCGAGGACCAACCTGATTTTAAGAACCTTTCCAACTACAGTAACTACGCCTAACTTTTAGCTTTGGGGTTAATGCACAGAATAATTCTATATGGGTAACTTTTGTGGAAGCAAATGAAGGATAATTCAAAGGTATAGATAATCCATTGCATTATTTTGCAATGGATTGTATTGGACGTTCAATCCTGGTCCATGCAATGGACATTGGCAAACTTTACCATTAGACCCAAACAGGACCGATATCAGTCTCTGGATTGATTGGTACATAGAAGATAGAAGATTATATTTTAATAATACCTGAATTTTCTGTTATGTATTTCATTCCATTTTAGTTTACGCATCACTACCCCCAGTCCCCCATTGGTCCTTGGAAAATCTGTCTTGTACCAAATCAGTTGGGGAACCACTGATTTTGATAGTGAATCTGTGTAGACAGGAGTGTCCTTTGTTGCCATCCTATTCTACCCCAATAGAAGTGCTTTAATTACTTCCAGTACTTTCTGTTATCCGTGGATCCTTTTGGAGTAACTGAGCTCTGATTTTTCTACCGCCGAACAGCAACCCTGCAAAGAAGACCTCTGAGATCGGCGCTCTTACAGGTAAGGCTTTAAAGCTTTGTGCATCAACTGCAAATTACAAATTCTGTTTCTTAGCAGAAGACGTGCAAAGGCAGACAAACTAGAGTCTTTAGGGCGCATAATTATCCACCAGCACAGTGCGAGAGGGTTTCATTTTAGGGCTTTTCAACAGTGATAACCTTTAGCTCATCAAAGACGTCAAACTTGTTGACACTTTGACAGGGAGCTTTCTTTAATTACCAAGGCTCTGCTGAGACACCAGCGTGACCCGTAGTATCACTTCAGCTATCCATCATCAGCTGTCACAATGCATGCAATGAGGTCACATATCTGTGTGTTTCTATTTGAGAGCACACGGTATAAAAAATATTGACAGATTTCCCCCAGATCGTTTGATGGTTAATTATTTCAACGGCATACAGTTAACGATACTGAGAATCGTAGCCCAAGGCAACGCCACGTCCCATTTATTTTTCAATTAAAAATGACATTCAGAATGACACGCCCTCTTATGCTTTGATGTGCTTTGGCTTTACGACACGTCCGACAAGATATGGCACCCCCACCCCACCCCCCCGGACGATAACGGAAACCTTACCCTTGTGTCTCCTCCAGTCCAGGTTTGGGAAGTCTGCCAAAGCCACAAACCTGACCTATCAGATAATTCAGGGATCTCTTAACTCAAAGTGCCTCTCTATCACCTATACCCATCAACTCATGCTACAATGCAGCACACTATCTCATATCTAGTTAAGTCATGAAGAATGCATATCAACTCAATTTGGTATTGACTGTTCTGGTAATTAGGCGTAATTTAATTTTGCCCACTACTCCCCCTCCCCGATACTCCCTCGCTTCCGCCTTGCTCTCCTTGCTAAAAGACCCAGAGGAAATCAAGTGGGCGTCTCCTGCGGAATGTGTAATTTCTTTGAATATTTATTCCCCAGATCTGCTCAGCCTTGAGAGAGTACGGCTTTATGTTTTCGGGGGGGCGAGGATTGCTGAGAAAGCATTTGACTTTGGAAAGTAGGGAGGAGAGCACACGCTGCGAGCGGACGTCGGCTGCGAGTTTTGTTGGCGAGAGGCAGGTGGCCTGACCCAGAAATGAACTCCTAGAACAAACTGATAATACAACTCAGTCGATGGAAGTGTAGACAGCATGAAAAGTTTAATCCTGTTTTAAGATCGCCTATAGTTTACCTTTGATGAAACACGACGAAAGCAGTATAATAAAATAGTAAAAAGGGCTAAAATGATGCAAGTTGTAGTTTGAGCAGAAATTCACGCAACTTTTATTTTTCAGTTAAGTTTTTAAACGTGAAATTGCAGAGTAAATACATAACTCTTTAGGGATTTCTCACTTTTAGCCTTCAAATTAAAATTAAGTACTACTAAACGGTGCTGGAAAATTCTCAAAAGTCATCTTTAAATCATTTAAAAAGTGCTTGAAGTTTTGGAAAGTTGCACAAACCTAAGACCCTAAGTGCATGAAGCCTTTCTCGAGAACATGGTCACGGTGAACAGTTCAAGCTCTTCACAAAAGTAAACTCGTAAAAGATCTGTTCTTGACTGACGGCATCGGAGCGGGCCTTTAATATGCAACAAACGCTTTCTTTCACGTAAGCGCAGCCTGAAGCCAATTTCCATCATTACTTCCGTGTTCTGGCAGCCATTGTGTTCTGCTCTGTTTCTCTCACTTTGGTGACATTTTTGAATAAGTGATTCAAAGAGGCTGCAGTCAACTCTCACAGCGAGACGTCGTGTCAACGCTTGAATCAGACGGACCGTACGAGGCAACCCAGGCTCAGCTGTGAAGAAAGAGGCGAGTCTAGAGAACCTTTGACTGGCTTTGAAGTGTTAGATGAGAGCAGAACATGCTGTAAAATGTCAAGAAAATACCGCACTGCACATCTCAGATTCAGACTACATGAGGTATGAGGAAATGTTAGGGCCTTGCGCTCTAGCTAGAACGGCAGGTCAACATGTCTTAGCATAATTCTTGTGGTATGTTAAAAATGTGTTCCAAATACTTTTTGCCTACATCTACTGATTTATTTTTGATGTTGTACTTGATTTAGTAGGATAAGGCATTGTAAATGGATCTCAAGCCATTGCGAGTTGGTACTTAACCTTGGTTTTTTTTCTATTTTCCTCAGTTTTCCTGGTAATATCCATGGCACAGGCCAAGAGGAGACTCACACGTCTCCCAAAATGTAAAATGACTTGCAGAATTTCCTTTCATTAAAGGCCTGCAACTGCAGCAAATTATGAAAGGCATTTGCAAGGGAGTTTCCAAAATGTCTTGAAACACTCACGAGGGTTTTCAACGTATTCACTTGAGTCACAAAGGCTCGCTATTGCGTTGCTGGAATTTTGAACATTGCAAAATATTTTCTCAAGTCATTGCAGGTGTCTTGGAGCCATCTTGAGCTCTTCTCAATTGCTTTCGAATTTCATTTCCACCAGGCAAAAGTGCAAGAAATGTAAAGCATGTGTAGGTTTGGCTACCAAATTGCACATAAGATTACGGCAAATTATGAGCTGACTAAATTGTGACAAGAAAGTGTGCACACAAAAGTGTTTTATTGTATTTCAAACTGAATATGTGTACATTTTCTTAGATTTTGTGACTAATGCATTGCAAACAGCCACAGCTCCAAAAAACTACTGTATAGACACTGGACGTCTGCAGGGATCCCCCATATCTTCCTCTCCTCGGCAACAGCCTCTAACTCATCCAGAGGTAACCCCAAGCCATTCTAGTGTCTCCAGCAATGTCTGAAACACCTTTCATGTGCGGTGTCCAAAACACATTCATAACAGATGCCTAAACCACCTAACTGGCTCCTTTTGGTATGACGGAGCAGTGACACTAAGCACCACTGAAAAGCTGAAATCTGTATTTAAGTTTCAGTCCAACTGCTTTGCATCTGAGAAACTTTTCATTTTATGTCTTGTCTCAGCTCTCACCTATAGTCTGTGGGTTAATGAATGAAACTGGAGCTTTACATTTGGGCTAAAACTCAGAGATGTACAATAAAAACAAACAATAAAGGTTGTGTTTTGAACTAAACCTAGAACCATGAGTCAGTAGAGGGAAGAGGTTTTAATCGAGCTCTTAAAAGTTTTAACATTAGGACTCTGGCATATACTGCACATTCATGAGACAGATAAATCACCTCTATGGATAACCATAAAATACACTCCCATACATAAATGTTTGATATTATGTAAAAGTAGGGAAAAGTACCATTTGGACCCATAAAACTTCAAGTCTTTTTGATTGTCACATAAGTACATCCAGAATGAATGCATTTCAACTCAAGCTGGGTTTATTCTAAGGGCCATAATTAGCTGCCCAGAACAAAAGTAACTGTTTTAATCGTACGGCGTCATTTCAAAAGAAGCACTATTTAGAAAGACAATAAAAAGCATCTCCACGTGAACACAAACACTTCCATCTTTTCACCTTTCGGCACCTCCAGAGAAATGTTTGCGTGTCTCTCGCGGTGCATTCAGCAGTCAGCACATGGGTGCTGTGAAGCAGCGTGACAGCCGGTGACCTCCCGTCGTTCTCACCCTCCCACCGACGCTCGATAGCGGCCGTGTTCCCGGCAGGAGAACAACTCGGCGAGATGATTGCCCTGGCACCGCCAGGATCTCACTGCCACTTTAGCCCATACGGCTTCAAAGAGCAGCAAGCCACGGAGTAGAGAGGTCTTCTAAGGGTACAAAGCACTTTAAGCCCTGCTCGTCCGTGGCACTTAACCACATTGTTATTAGCATGGCTGTATCTGTGAAACACACTCGTCCAAAGCGAGAAAGAGGAGGGATCGCAGTGTGCGACTGACCTTGTGGAAACTCACAAATAGAAGAAGTACGGTGCATTTTCCTTGACGTAATTTGCGTCTAACTTCATTAATAAAGTTGTTCTACATTCTGTTTGGGCGAGCGTACAAAATCAAAGCGTGCATCAAAGCTCCCCCATGTAATGTAAGCAAACACTGGGTTTTTTTAGATAAAGTGTCAAAATAAACTGGCTTGTCTTTTTAATAAAACGGACTGGTGTACAAAAACAATTTTCTGTGATACTGAGAAGAAAAAAGTGTGTTGTTAGTGATTAGGATCTACTGATAGGTTCAAAGATTTTCATCTCTCTGAACGCCTCAGCAGTGTTGTGGTAAAATTATACAGCCAGTTTGACGTGACAGGCTCCCCCCCCCAGCTTTGATGTTGATGGCAGTTAATTAGTGTGACACATCGGGAAAAGAAAAGTTGTTAAATGAGAATCTGCTGAATTTCTTTTTTCCTCTCCTCTCCTCTCCCTCCCTCGCTCCTTTTTTTGTATTTTGCCGTTTTCGTCTTTGAAGTGGCCATATTGTTTTATGACCAGAATGTGAGATATATTCCTGCCTCGCAGCTTGTTTTTTTTTTTTTTTTGAGACGCGCAGTCATTAGATGTGCAGTTTTGTAGGCCATTTTTCATTTACAAGACAGCAATTATTTCAACAAGGAGAACCAAAGTGAGCTGAGCCAGAAACACATTGGTTTTGGTTGCTAAAGTCCTTCAGAAAAAGCAAAAACAGACAAGCGGATAAATCAGTAAATACTCTTACTACTATTATCATTCTCAAAAAATTTGATAAAGGTTGAATAAATAATATAGTGTGTTTTGGGAAATTGTTAGAGGTGGTTCGACATTTTTAAAAGGTAATGTAAAAATGCTTGTCCAGGATTTGGACCAAAAGCGAGTTCGGTTCCAAAGTAAGTTACAATCATACTTCAAGAAAGAAGTGTCATTCTAGCAGTTATTTATCTACAGTAAGGACCACACCCACTGGTGACATCACAAAAAGTGAGCAGAGTCTTTAGAAACAGGAAGTAGTCCTGTGACCAAAGCAATGCTCATAGCTAGTCAGATCAGGAGGGACACTGCTGCTGAATGGTGACAAATTAACAGCTGATTTTCAGGTATTTGACTCAACTCTTTGAGAGACGGTTCTTCCAATTTCTTGGAATTGTTAATTAGCCTGCCTAATGACTCTGTTTATCTGTTCCTGTAATGTTTGACGCATTTCTGTAGGATAAGGCTACATCATCGTTAGATGTCATATTCAATAGGAACCCCCCCCCCCCAGATGTCACCCTTTAAGATTTCTATTTGAGTACCCCTGCCCTAAATTTATGAAATTTTGGATTGAGTTGCCAGCAAACAGAGCAGCTGATTCTCGGCAATAAATATATCTAATAGAACTTATTTGCCTTTTAACTTTAGCTAGAGGGCTGCATGGTGGCGCAGTTGTTAGCACGGTTAGCTCACAGCGAGGTCGTCGTGGGTTTGCTTCC
Organism: Callopanchax toddi; assembly: GCA_006937965.1. Taxonomy (NCBI): domain Eukaryota; kingdom Metazoa; phylum Chordata; class Actinopteri; order Cyprinodontiformes; family Nothobranchiidae; genus Callopanchax; species Callopanchax toddi. The sequence continues at coordinate 520,663 of SSNR01000057.1, read as the reverse complement.
CCGTCTCGGCGGACTCTCTGAGTAGAGTTTGCGTGGTTTCCCCATGCATGCGTGGGTTCTCTCCGGGTATTCCAGCCTCCTACCACAGACCAAAATCATGATTGTTAGGCTAATTTGTCATGGTACATTGTCGCTAGGAGTGAGTGGGTGTGTGACTGGTTGTTTGTCCTGTTCATCTCTTTGTGGCCCTGCGAGGGAGTGGCGACCCATCCAGGGTGTCCCCCTCTTGCCCCTTGACCGCCAGAGTTACACTGTCAGAAATGAAAGTACAGAATTGTACATTTTGTCGTCACTGGGGTGGTACTCTCAAAAGTACAATTTTGCACCTTTAACTGGGGGGTTGTATCCTAAAGGGTGCAAATATGTACCCTAAGGCGTACATAAATGGTACCCTCAAAAGGTATCATTTTGTACCTTAACTGGGGGTACAAATTTGTACCCTTGTAGTCTGTACCTTTTACTAGTCAAACCTGTACCTGGACAAATATGTACTCTCCAGTTTGAAGCAGGTACAGAAAATGGATGGATGGACATTAGCTAGAATATCAAACTTAACTTGTAGACCTTGACGGCCCATTCCAATGGACGAACATAATAATCTGCTATTGTTAACCAAAATTTACCACACAGTTGTTGTTGGGAGGATAGCTTATTATGGTAACAATATCCTGTCAAACATCAAAAACCCAACTACTCGGACAAGAACCAAAATACTCCAAAGTATGGTTGTATTTCACAAAAAGTGACAGTACTAGAGCTAGTTGGAACCCGTGCAGAGCTTTGATCTCAACAAAGGGCAACATACAATTATGTGAACACCTGAAATTCTAACACTCTTCACCGTAACATCTCTTATCTGTGTATTTAAAACAATATGAAGGAGAATGGAAACCATTTTAGAAAAGCTAAGCTCTAAAACCTGCTATAGATCAGACAGCTATAACTTCTTTTCACGTATTGATTGATTTACCAGCCTTCCACACATCCAATCTATTGCATCAGTGTATCAACACTAATCCAGTTACCAGCACTCATTATCCTTCGTCTGCTGATACACGTTGATTGAAATATGATAGTCATCTGAGATTGAATTAGCAGCAAGGTCACAGCAGTAACCTTCCATCAAATTAGTACAGGACAGCTTTAAATATCATGTGCAGGGTTTAAAACCGAGCCCGGTTAGCTGTGTAATCATGCTGTTTGGAAATGGAAGTTGCGCCAAAGACTCTCGAGTATGAATCCCAACGCTGCATATTGATCCGGAGATTATTCAGATATAAAGATGTGTTCCTGAGTAATGGCTAATGGATGCTACGTGTCTAATGAGTGTTATATGTCCTTGTTGTTTGTCAATTGTGCGCAAATCCATTGTTCCACTGTTCTGTCCTTGTTCTTTCATCCAATTAAAATATGGTAGCGCACGTCCTTGCAGAGGATGCACCGACGAGCCGTCTCTATGGCCATGAACATGCTTCACGCAGGTATGCAAACCACATTCTGTGTATAATAGATGAGTGTAGCCTCCGTCATGTCACGCTGGTTCATGGACTCGTGATTTAGAGCTCTGACTTTGTCATTTTTACTGTTATGAGATGAGCAGGTGGCTGATCAGACTGACAACAGCAGAATCACAAGATTTTATTGAGTAGCGCTTTTAATCACAAGACAAGCCCGCCCTGAGGAATGCTATGCTTTAACATCTGTTATTTGCCAAGTGATATTTACTTATATAAAGAGGGCATAAATATAACTATATAAAATAGAGATGTTTTAATGTGAAGGCAGTATTTGTTGATTGGTATTGAATATATTTGGTGAAACGTTGCACCGATCATGATTGTTGACCAATTGTTATGTGGTCTTTGTCACACTACAGCAGTGGTGTCCAGTCCTGATCCTGGAAGTTTTAAAGGTTTCTCTGCTTCAACACACCTGATTTCAGTTATTGGCTCAATAAAGACCTTCTGCAGAGCTTGATTACCTGCAGAACAGGTGATTCAACCATTGATTCAGGTGTGTTGGAGCAAGGAAGGAACTAAAACATGATGGATATCGGCCCTTGAGGACCAACTTTGGACACCACTACACTACAGCAACTGGCCTCAAAGAGACCAACAAATGTTGCGAGCACACCATGTTCAAAATCTGAGTTAAGAAATTAGGAGTGAAAATACGGTGGCCCAGAAGGTTCAATGAAATGCAAAACCCACAACACAACAAAAGCTACAATGGAAGTATCGTATTGACTCGAATATAGGAAAATCTGATTCTATAACGACCCCCCTTTTCAAGACTGGTCTTCAGAAAAAAAATTAAATTAACTTTTTAAAGAAACTATTTTTATTGAGATGTTGAGAAATCATTTAAATAATACCGTAATTACAGACTGCTTTAATATTTTATTATTAATCAGGGGTTAAAGTTCTCCGTGGCAACATATTTCAGTCAATTAGAAAAAAGGAAAATAAAAGTTCAGTTTAATCTCCCTCTCTCTCACTCTTGCACTATCTCTGGAGTCAGTCTCCTTCCCTCCCTCTCTCTTTCACTCTGAGACTGTCTGTGTGGGGGGGCGGGGGCAAATAAAGATATGCGAGATGGACGAGGTTCTGCATCTGTGAATCAAGTGACACGAGCACTCACTTGCTGAAAGCACCTGCACCGGGTCCAGTCCCGGTCTGACCACCGAGGAGTTGGTCCGAGAGGAGGTGTTAGATCGGTAAAAGAAAACCAGACCCTACTCTGAAAAGAAAAACCAGTACAGAACCGAACCCACTTTAATATGAAAATGCCAGAAGTGGACCTGGCTGCCGCCGTAACTTTGAGCTGGTCCGGACTGCCGGGACCACTCATGGTTGGAGCTGCTTCCTGCTGCTGCCGCTTTGACAAAAAAGCCTGTGCCCTCTGCTGGTGGGGTCATCTAATGACCCCCAAAAACTAGGCCGCGATATTAAGACGACCCCCCCTTGTCACATTATTTTCAATGAAAAAAAATTGTCTTATTTTCGGGTCAATATGGTATTCATAAAACAGAAGTTGAAAAAAAAAAAGAATCAAACAGAAGTTGTGGTGCACCGAAACTTAACAGAACCTCAAAAACCTGATATGCTAATACCCTGGTCACGTCAAAAAATACATGTTGCTTTTTGAACTGGAGGTATATGTTTATGCATGAATGCTAATTCAGCTGTACACTGAGTATAACTGATGTTCTTTTTGCCTTGAGTTCTGTTCATTAAAGTTTGAAATAGAAAAGGCTTAAATGTAGGTAAATGAGATACAACAGCAAGCAGGTCATTGGACTCAGAACACCACTGTAAAGCTTCATGTGGAACCTCATATTTACGGTCTGACGTAACCCCATATGAGAACCCTTCCGAGTCCAATGACCAGGTCCTGAACTTGGATGTCTCTGATTTACTCACGTTTTTGCTGTAACGACATTTACTTACCTTTTGCAGAAACACAACATTTACTTACATTTTGCAGTAACACGACATTAACTTACGTTGTTGCAGTAATATGCCATTTACTTACGTTTTTGCAGTAACACAATATTTACTTACGTTATCGCTGTAACACAACATTTACTTACATTTCGCAGTAACACGAAATTTACTTACGTTTTTGCAGAAACACGACATTTACTTACGTTTTTGCAGAAACACGACATTTACTTACGTTTTTGCAGAAACACGACATTTGCTTATTCTTTTTGCAGTAACACGACATTTACTTACATTTTGCAGTAACACAACATTTACTTAGATTTTGCAGTAACACGACATTTACTTACGTTTTTGCAGAAACACGACATTTACTTACGTTTTTGCAGAAACACGACATTTGCTTATTCTTTTTGCAGTAACACGACATTTACTTACATTTTGCAGTAACACGACATTTACTTACGTTTTTGCAGAAACACGACATTTACTTACATTTTGCAGTAAAACGAAATTTACTTACGTTTTTGCAGAAACACGACATTTACTTATGTTGCTGCAGTAACACGACATTTACTTACGATATCGCTGTAACACAACATTTACTTACATTTCGCAGTAACATGAAATGTACTTAAATTTTTGCAGTAACACGACATTTACTTACGTTTTTGAGGTAACACGACATTTACTTACGTTTTTGCCACAGCTTTTTTCCATGAGTTAGAGTTAGGTTAGGGTTATTTTCATCTTATCCTTAGATGCTAATGCAGTGTTTTTAAAACTTTATTGATTATAAAATGCTCATGAGTTATTTTAGAACACTACAATACACAAGTGATCAAACATGGTTACTTGTGTGCCTTGCTTTTGTTGTTCTGGCACTCAAAACAAGCCAAGTCTGAGCAGGTATTCATAAAAAACCAGACATTGCTGACTTTTAATAAATTTTTTGTCAGAGACAAATATGTTGTGACATGTTCACTATTTACCAAGTCTTCCAAATATTTACATTTTCTTTCTGTGCATGTATATAATATTTTTTATTCATAGTCTAAGGCGCCCATTTAGATTTCTTCACCGTTTTCGTCCTGTTCCTCAATGCAAGTGTAGTAAAACAGAAGTGTCTGGTGGCGCCTTGGCAGCAGAACAACAAAAAGGCAAATTAAAGCTAATTAACATCTGTTTCTGGTTCTTCAGCGTGATTTAGTAAGTCAGGTTTCTGTCAGATCAACCAGATTCGCAGGCACCCAAAGGAGGCAGGAAGGAAGCTGTCCTAACATCACACACACACGCGCGCGCAACAACATGCCCAGATCTACACTTCACACCAAGTTGCACAGAGCAGATTGTTGTTGAACACACAAACATGCACAACAAAACCCACCACGTTAGCACAGATGCAGATTTACACGCATGCTAAAAAAGGAGGTATTCATTACCCCCCCCCTCAGTTGGATGGGCACTGTGTGTTTTTGGGTGTGTGTGCACAGAAATACATGGGTGCATCCTACCTCAACTAAATAAGTCTGTTTGAAAACCAAGTGATAAACCCTATGAACCATAAAGTTGATGCTTTATTAGCCCTGAGAGTACAGAAACACAGTTTGCTTTTAAATAGGAAGAAATGATGCCTTCATGTTAGTAATTCACTATTAAAGCAATGAATAGCCTTGAAAAGTAAAGCTTTTATGTCTGTTTTTAAAGATTTGAACCTAAATAAAAATATCCTGGATTCATCTGTAATGTTGCTTTAAAGTTGATGAATTTCTGCTCAAATTTTACATAAGCAAAGTCCTTAAAGTGAGTTCTAGTAAACAAGTAAATCAAAACACATTTGAATTAATAATTAATTTTTTTATTAAGGCAACTCAATATTACATGAAGTAATTCAAATGTTTTCAAGTAAACTGTTTTTCTTATTTTGGGCATTCTCATGTTAGCCCCCCCCCCTCCCCAGTAGCCATCGATCTTAGCTATGAAATCTTAAATGGATAGTTCAAATATTTTGAATTGCACAGAAAAGTTATGAGCAATAATTATACCTCACTGGTTGTATATATCTTTTTAAACAAAGTATAAAGAAAAAGATTTGTTGTATACAGATAAACAAGCTAATGATTAGTTAGTGTTACCAGTTACAAAGCAAATTTCCACCAATATAAGCAATTGTAATCTCAAAATTGTATAAACTTTTACAATGGTAAATTTGAATTACAATGCTATTTATGTAATATAGTGAAATTGCATGATAAACTGGAAATGCTACAACAATGGTATATTAGGGTCACTGACAAGAAACATAAATAAGGAGCAGTTTCCCGATGTTTCGACTTTACTCCCGACACTTCCTGTTTGTATTTCTGTTTTCTCAGTGGCCCTGATCACCATCGAATGCTACAGATAGCTAGCTTTGAGGCAAACATTTGCTAGTAACTACATACATCTATGAAATGCAAAAAAGCCAAACTCTTCTAGGTCCACATTAGGATCTGCACTAGAACAGAGGTCATTAAGAGGCGGACTGTGGTCCGGATCTGGACCCAGAGTCAGTTTTGTCCAGACTGTGCAGCAAATTCAGGACCGGGTTCTCGGTGCAGGGGGAGGGGGCATGTCCAGGGAGGCACGAAAGCGCTACGAATGATATACCATGGGTTCGCTGCTTACTCGGCACCCAGCATGCCCCTCCCCCTGACTGAGGACCGACTCATGTATGCCGATCTTGACCTTTGGCATATTTAGTTGACTACCCCTGTACTTGAAGCTCATACCACTCTAACACTATGCTGATGGCCTGATGGGGTTGTAGCCTATAGGCATGCAGCCTGACCAAGTGACCAATGCTGAAGACACACTGAAGCAAAAATCCTATGTTCCCTTCCCTACATGGAAACGTAGTACTATGGTGCTACAATAAAAAAAAAAACATGACAATGTTGCTACAAACATTTTGTGCATTAGCCAAACAATTGCTAACTTACTGCGATGGACTGGCGACCCATCCTGGGTAGATAAATTGCTAATTTATCACACCAATACATACCTAAAGACATCATCTAGACCCTGCAAAGACATTTATATTCTGACATTTTAGGTTGTAGCACCAAAGTATTTCAGTGTGAAGATTGCCTTTGCATGTACAATAACATACTACAGTGTTTCCATAAATGTGCTATGAGGATAAAGGCTTTAATAGATTCCTGTTCTTTGAATAAAATCAGTTTATTATGCCATTGTCTAAAATAAACACTTATTTGACCTTGAAATCAAATGCCAACCTTCATATTCCCATGAATGTACCTCTTACAGAAAGGTAACATTTTAAGTTTTTATTCACTAAAATGAAACACAACTTAGTGAAGTATTTCTTGTCATGTTTTTCCTTTAAATTTATCTACATTTTTGCCTGGGGTTATAGCTGTGTAAATAAAATTGAAGGAGAAATATTGCTCCTCGAAAGCAAGATAAAGTGTAATGTGTGGAATTCAGGAAAATGCTGAATGAAACAATTTATATGCACATTATCAGGGAGCTTCAGTGCACCGTTTCTGCCAAATAACTTTTCTGTTTTGACATGATATATTGATGATTACTGCTTTTGCATAACATCTATTAAAAGGTATGAAGTTTGGCTTCTGTATTTTCTTGGAGATGTTATCAGGCTGAGGTAGTACCGGAGGCAGGTATATATATTTTTCTACATAAAGAAGTTGATGCCTTAAAAAGATATTTAGTGAACTTTTCCTGAGTCATGGTTCTCTAGCACTCAGCCTCTTAAAGAAACATCCTCCATTATGTCATTAGTGATGCAGGACCAGGCCTCCATGTGGAGTGACTCACCTCTGAATCACATCAGGCCCTGTTAGACGAGCATACAGCTCAGCAAAAGAGGGCCCAGTTTTGGGTTTCGGCAGGTTGGCGGGAGACAGAATGAGGAATCAGGCGATGTCACACTTGCCATGCTAAAACGCACATGTTCCAGCGTTTGCTCGAACTTATCACAAAAACGCACACGCTCTGCACACCCCCTCTGCGACTCCGCCGGCTTATCAGTGAGGCAGACAATACCAGCCCACGTGTAGCGCGATCTATCATTTCAGACCAAGGGACTGCATTACAAGGCCTCAGATCGTGGACTAGATGGGCCTCTCAAGGGGAAGGAGTGCAGTTTGCCAAAGGCGTAGAAGCAGGGCAAAGCCGCATAGGCAAGCAGCGGAAATGAAAGGCGGCTCGGGCCCTCTTGGATCTCTTTCTTTTCTCCCCCCCACTATCTATCTTATTCCACCCCTCTCCATTTCTGTCTTCCTCTCCCCCCCCCCCCCCTGCTATAAAGGGAGGATCATGCTTGACTGAAGAGGCGATGCAGGCGGGGAGGGTGGATGGGCTTTTGTGGATGAAATGATTGGGGCGAGATTTCTGATAAGGATGAAAAGGCGAGAGGGACATAAAGGAAGCCGGTGTTTGTTGTCGCTGTAATGGAGGTAGCGATGGGCTTGTGTCTAATTAAAGGTTTACTTTTTGGTGGGGGATGAATTTCAAACATGCTGTCAACTGAATGCTCAAAGGATGACATCAGACGCATTATGCACAATGGACCGAATGATCGTTAAATGCAGATGTGAGCGTGAACGAAGCAATGATGTTGACTGAGGTGTATTACCAGAAAGAAAGACTTGTATTCCTTCTTTTAATATACGTATAGAAGATTGAGACACTACTGGGTGAGTGAGAAATAAAATCTGACAAAGAGTGACTGTGCCAGCTCCCATTATGTGATCTGAAATCCATTTGCATTGAACTGCTACAATGGTTTATTCCGTTCTACTCTTACTAGTGCTGAATTCGAGACACTGACAATTTAATGTGAAGTGGCAGTGACGATGTTTCATTTGCCATCTGGATGCAGAATAATTCCCGACTCCTATCTAAAAATAAGCAAGTCCATTTATTGTACATTCTAATAGAAGTTTTTCTGACAGCATGTTTACAAAATTAGAGATGATACTGAAACATCTGTGTGTATCCTTAAAGGCCCAAGCACTAAGTAATGCAGCAGGGTGTAAAACACACGCATAAGCAATATCTGCTAGTGAATAATTGAAGGTTGCTCAACGGTCGAAACAATACCATCCCACTTAGGATGCAAGCTTACATGGTATTACTACCAAAAAATGTATTGGATCAGCGCAGAAAAAAAGGTATAGCGAATCGATCAGTGCTGCTATTTGTGGTAAGGCAGTGCAGAGATGGAGAATTGACTCAGCTGCTGGGAGCGGTTGGATGTTTTCATGTGTTGGAGCTACTTAGGTCTTTGACCAGAGGTGCCACTAAAAGGGGGCCAGAGCTGGGAACTGCCACTCAGGCAGGCTTATAGCGAGGCATTTTTTGGAGATATGAATTTGAGACGAAAAAGTTCATTGAGTTGCAAAATTCAACTATCTACAGTATGCTTAAGTAAATTATTATTGTTTTTTTAAACCAATATCTCACTGGACCCTGGCTCTTTTTTTACTTGTTAGTACAGCTGGATACTGAAACCCTGTACTTGTTTGGTACCGTGCTAAATTTTGGTACTTTTACAGTAAAATGTCCCTGTAACTGTGCCGCTCCATTTCTCCACCTCCGCTCTGCGTTACGTGACACACGAAGAAGAGTTTCCTCATACACACACACAATCCCTACTCTCTCTTTTAACAACAGATGTCCTGGCTGCAATCTAAACGAGTTCCGGGTTGAAAATGCCTAAACATGATCAAGTTTGGCTGCATTTTGGAAAGGTAAACAGGAATAGAGGAAAATGCAACATAGGCAATAAGATTTGTGCCGTGAAAAACAGGAAAACCAGTTAGTCAAAGCACCTCATCGTGCATGGAATCAACTTGCAGCTGCAAGTATCCGACTGCAAAAAAATAAAAAGCGGATCCGAGTTTGCAGCCTTTATCGTCTGCTGCAATAACAACAACACAGTGAGGGGAAAGACAGCATCAGTGACAACATTTCTGAGGTAAGAGATAAGTAAATAATAATAATTTAATGTAAATATGCCATAAACACATTTTTTTTGGTTTATTAAAAAAACTTTAAAAATTATTATTATTATAAGTATCGAAAAAAGCATCGTTAAGGTTTTGGTACCGAAAAATAGGTATCATTAAAGTAGTAGTATCAAAAAATATTTAAGGGTACCAGCCCTATTCGTTAGAGATCCAACATATTTTTGCCTTTAGTAGACACTTTTAGCCAAAGTATCTTAGATAAAAGTTACCATTAAGGCTAACAAAAAACTACTTCGAGGGTGGAAGACCAATCAGGATCTGTCAGAAGTGATAGTGTGGGAAAAGAGTACAAGCATAGAATGAAGTGCACAAAGAGAGTACAGGGTGGTTCAGGGTAAGTGTTAGTTTAGAAGATTTCTTTTTGAAGAACTTGGTCTTCAGGAGTTTCTTGTAGACAGACAGGGATGTCCCTGTTCAGGATGCACTTGATAGGTCATTCAACGTTTGTGAAACAACACATGAAAAGAGTCTGGATTGTCTTGAGCGTGATGTAGACACTGCTGGCCAACAATCCTTTGATGATAGAAGTGACCGAGCCGTGACGTAAGTCTTTGCAAGAGGATTCAAGTAGATGGGGGTCGTTTTATTCAGTACTTTGTATGCAAGCATCAGCAAATTGAAGCGGATTAAGGGTATAGCCAATGGAGCTCAGTTAACAGAAGTGTGACAGTTGATCTTTTAGGCTGTTTGAAGACCAAATACGCTGTTGTGTTCTGGACCATTTGTAGAGGTTTCACAGTCCAGGTGGGAGACCAGTTACAAGGGCATGGCAGTAGTCAAGGTGAGTGATGACCATAGACTGCACCAGGAGCTGGGTGGTGTATTGTTTTAGGTACAGTCTTTTGTATATTAAACAATCCAAAACAGCATGAACGAGCAACGGAGGCAACATGATCTTTAAAGTTTAGTCATCAATCACAACACCTAAATTTCAAGCAAAATGCAAGAAAGTCCAGAAACATTCAGATATAATGAGACCAAATTGGTGCTTACAACACTTAATCAAGTATCAAATATGAGTTCCAATAAAGACACCTTACATTGACTGGTATTGGATCCGTATGGTGGCACTCAGCTCATCATCTCTATTATTAGCCCACTTTCTTTGGTATTACATGTCAGCCATGATGTAATAAGTTACCAAATATGTTTTGAGGCAGATGACGTAATCAGTTTTCTTAGGACCTGGAACTGGTGGGTTCCAGAAGACCAACAACCAATCACACATGTTTTGAGCGCCATGTTTAAAATCTCAGAGGTGGATTCACAGCCTGTGTTGATACATTTTCAAAATACATCCTAATAAAGAAGTTATCCGTTAATTTGAAGCTTGCATCTTTGGTAAAACATGCTTTAGAAAAACAAATAAAGCTGTTTGGTGATGTAGTCTCAAAACCACCTGACACCCAAGGGTAAACTGTCCACTTCACATGACCGTAATCAGTATAAAAGTACTCTTCAGAGCTTAAGAAGAAAGACGGTGGATGACGTTGTTGGTTGTTAAAGTGCTTTACCTTTGATCCGAGAGTTCTAATTGACTGGTAGGAATGCCGGGTGTCTAAACACTTGAGGGGTCATTAGCTTCATTAGCAAGAGGCTGTTGGTTGTCACAAGTGGGGAAGACCTTGATTAAGTGGCAAGATGTGTTTTAAGAACAAAATACAAATTCACTTGGTCTACAGTTAAGGTTCTTAGAATTACCTCAAAGCAGAATATCCTAAGTATTTGTGACATTAATTGTGTATTTGGAGACATTAATTTTCCAGCTCCTGGATTCTTAACACACCCATTATTTATTGCTCGCTCTAGACATGGTGTTCCTAATAATACAAAAAGTAGAACACCATTTTCCGGAGTTTTACAAGCATCTAAAATAATTGACGATTTCATCCAATCAAAAATGTGGTAAGACACACTTTATGGACTTTCCTTTATTGGTCTCTGAGTGCTGCAGTTTTAAATAGTTTAGCTCAGAGATTGAGCTAAAGATGTAGAAGAAAAAGAAAAGTGGGAAACTAGAATTTCAAAGGGGTCACAGACCTTTTATCATTTTACCGGTGTAACCTGATTTGAACTTGTTAGCAGGACAACCTGACGAGTGATTGCTCGTTGCACAATCCACTAGGTGTGTGTGTGCTTTTTGTTGAATCTGCTGTCTATTTGCGGACCTAAGTGTGCTCATGTGTTTGGTAGAATGTTCCAATTTAGCTCCTCTGCTCTACCTCCTGACCTTTTCACCTTCCCATGTTACAGATTCTGCTGCCGAGTTTAGAAACCAGAAAGAGGAACGTTTTAACCGTCGTTCCAAGGGGGATTTCGGCACCTTGTTCTTCTTAACCTCAAAGAGACATGATTTATCAAAGTGGGCTTGCTAATTACAACAGTGGTTTAAGGGTATATTTATATAAAAAGGTATTTTGACACATAAAATGACCCCAAAAAGACGTGACATTTCCTCTCATCTGGTCTTTAAAACCAGTGCGTTCCCTCACTAAATGCCACATATAAAGCATAAGCTTTAGGTTATCATTTGTCTCTCAATGTACGCCAACTATATCCTTGATTTTTTTTTATTCTTAAATGACTGATGGGGTGCTTGCTAACCTGACAGTGATGCAGCCACTGAAGAGGAAGAATGAAAGAAGCCAAATGGGCTTTTTGGGGGAAAGTGATGGCATGCCTAGCTTCTGTTTTGACAGAAAATAAATAAAAATGCTGGAAAAAATAACACCTTACAACCCATTTCATTGGAACAGACCTGCCATTAGATACAAATCAAGTTTTTCGGGGGGCTCCGGTGTTTTGAGTTCACAAGAAATCTGCTTGTTCGAATCGTATTTGTCCAAATGTTTTACGAGCACTCGTCTCCGCCTTGTCGCCATTTTTTTTGTTTTAAATTAATACATTTAATATAACCACCTAAAAATGAAAAGTTACCAAACAGATTAACAATTTAACATACATCCATTTAAAAAAAAGCTTATTGACAGGTAAAAAAAAATGTGTGAAGTACTTTGAGCATCTGGTTTCACGAATGACACCATTTAGTTAGCCTTTGATGCTAACCATCGCTTAATTTTGTTTTGTTATTAAGAACAACAAAAATACATTCCATAAACATGTTGGAAGAAGCTTTTAAGACTTTTTTTTTTTTTCACGGAAAAAAAAAAGTTTGCAGTAAGGTTAGCATAGTCACAAACCAGCATAGCGCAAATTAAGTAGCATTCCATGTATCTTGAAAAAACAAGATATACATTCTAATTCTCAGTTTTGTACAATCAAACATTGCACAAACATGTAAACTAATAGAGTCTAGACAGCACTCCGCGTGACTTAATAACAGCAATACAAACAGGCAGAAATCAAAGGAATGCATTTTTGAGATATGTTCATGTGCAAGGCGGTCATATTAGATTATGGGGGTGCCTACGAATCGGAAAGGGTTCCAGTGGATTTTTTTCCAAATTGGAACTTGAAAACTCCAGATTTCATAATAATGAGGGAGAGCACAAACCATAAATAGAATCATTGACCTCACCTGTCCAACCAAAAAAAAAAAAAAAAGGGGTTGGGCCTACTTGTCCTTTGTTGTATCAGTAAAATGTATCAGTTAGTTTAAAAAGTTCTCATTTTAAGATATGGAAGTCAAGATGGAGATAGTTGAAGAGATGAGTCAAGCTCTCTGAGTATATTTTCTGAATATGTAGCCTTGCCTGGTGACATTAGGGCTTAGTTCATGGTATTCTGGGTATTGTTCGTTTACTTTCAGCTGCATTTGCACTTCTTGTTTTTTCGTATGACATTTTTGATGAGTAAAACAAATTTTGAAAAGCACTTTCCAAAGTGGAGATTGTGCCATTAGACCAAAACAAACAATGGAGCCATTTTCTCACTTTACCTAATCCTGTCACTATTCATCTTTAATCATGTGTTGAAATGGTTAACAACAGAAGAAACTGTAAATCGTACCAATTTAAAAATATCAGTTGAGTTAAAATAGAGCCACGCTAAGAACGTTCTTTCTTTGTATTTTGATTAGAACTTGCATAAAACAATATATCGACGAATGGAACCCAGAAGTTGAAGCAGGAACAAAAAAGCACCCATAGTGCCGAGTGTTTCTCAATTATTTTCTAGAATGCCCCCACTACGAGCAGATGCTCTTCACACCCCCACACACCCCTCTCCAGAATGCATATCAATGTTGCGTACATGCCCCGCCCCCTCCCCAGTGTTTATGAACGTTCAACAGTTGACCGACCTCCACCCCGGAGCCGCCACTACCGGCAAACAGATTCAAATACAATTCGCCGTATATCCATGTCAATTTCCATCGGCTAACATCTCCATCTCAACTCCATGCTCGGCAAACCTGGTTGCCAGATACTCAACGTTATCCCGCAGAAAAGTCTGTAAAAAACCACTGAGCATGAATACGCGCCCCCCGTGACACCTCACCATATTCCCCGCAGGGGGGTGTGCCCCACTATTTGAAAAGTACTTCTTTTGTCTAATATGGACGCTCTCACCACCTACTGGTAGTGTGCTGGTATTTCAGCGTTTTTGTTAGAGATGGTCATATTTCATGAAATTAAAAAAAAAAAATGTTTTAAGTAGTCTAGACAAATTTCCAAAGACGATGTGAACAAAGTACAGTTCAACACATCATATATTTGTGGGTTCTTTGCAAAAAAAATATATCTATAAATGCACTAGACATATGAGCAGCAAGAATGATAAAAAAATAAATAACTCAACGGCCATCTGTCTCACTCACATTTAAATTGATGTATTAGATCAGAAACAGTAAAAACAAACAACCTGCTCAAAGTGTGACTCATGCTTACCTCAACACAAATGTGTTACCGTGTTTAGGAGTGTGCATCATTAATTACAGAAACAAGGGAAACAAACAATTTTAATGACAGTGATTTAAACACTAACCGGCCTGTTGTGCAACATGACGCTATTTAAAGACGTGTTGCTAGGGGCATTTCCTTCATTTTCTCGCAAAAATACATCTTAAAAATATTGATCTTTTGTGGTCCTTAAGCAATACCTTTGAGTAAACCAATGTTTTTTTTTAAGTCGGTGTTCTTTAAACCAGACCCCACTTAATTATCGGTGCATGATTTTAATGCTGGAGACAGAAATGGCTGCCGCCCACCGTGGCAGCCTGTCATAGCCCACTTGGATCTGTGAGGCTTTGCATTTCGCCATCTGGTACAAGTCTGGTGACGAGTTCACCGCTTCGTCTCCACCATTCGTGTCGGCGTACTAAAAGAAAACATCAAATTTGTGTCAGCGTAACACTTTCTTCTAGATCACGAGGAAACATCTCTTTCACGAACCGCTTCACTTTTCAGTTTGAAGCTCGAGGCTGAATTTAAATTGAGTATTAAAGCTGATGTAAAAATGCCAACCGTTAAGCCTTATATACTTGATAACTCTTTCTGATTAACATGTTGTAAAATGAAAGGATTTACGTTTTACAGTTGGTTTCAGTCTGTCACCTCAGGTAAATTCAATTTGGAATGCACGGCACAGATGTGCATTGGCTTGGTCGTTTCAGACAATCCCTGACATAAATCCAATTGGTTTTTATGTAGAGCTGCACAATATTCGAAAGAAAACATGAAATTACTTTTTCGTTTTATCTTTTCACAACAAGCACAACTTTCATTACGTGATTTCTAATCTCAGCCTCTGTTTAGGGTAGGGAGAGTCCATTTGCTTGACCAAACATTTTGTGACTTTGACCGTGGCATGGTTGTTGGTGCCAGATGGGATTGTCACCCACAACCATGTCTAGTGCTTACAGAGGATGGTCCAAAAAAAAAACAGAAATTACATAGTGGATGAAAATGCCTTGTTGATGTCAGCGGTCAGGACTGATTAAGTAGACTGGTTGGAGATGACAGAAATCTAATGATATGCAGACCTTTTTTCTTAGCACACTTTGGGCCTTGTGCTTTTTTGGCCAAAAGAAGAAGACTGCGGATACAAGTGGCCGATATGAGTTTCCTTAGCAGGTATCTGGGCATCTGTGTGATCTGGAGAATCGCAGAACGGCCGGTACTCCAGGACGGTCGGCGACTACTCGCCATGCATGCAGTCATCACCTATTTTTTCCCCCCACTAATCTGCTTCACACTCCAGTACTGTAGGTGGCAGCAATGCACCCTTAAGTTGGATGGCAGCTGCACTGGCTGTGGCTGCCAAGTAAGGAGAAGAAAAAGTGTAAAAGGAAGAAAACACATAAATATTCATACTGTGGATAGTGTAGTGGCTAAGATGCAAGGCATTCAACCTGAGGGTTGTAGGTTCAAATCCATCTCCCACTGTGTTTTTTAAATGACTTTTTGTACTTGTTGGTTTTAGAAAGCCTATTCATGTATGTATAATATACAGTATGGAACATGATTGTTAAGGATGATGTTAGGAAGTGATAATCAGGTTGCAACATTTTTAATGATTAGTCGTTAAAACAGCTAAACTTCAACATTTTAGCAGTAAAATGCCACATGCAGTAGCTAATATTAAGAAATATGCTGTGCTTTTACTTTGAAAAATGTTGGTAACGTTACAGTTAAAGCTGCACTTGGTAATGTGGCAAACAAGCTAGGTATCGCTAGTTATTTTAACACATCTCAGAGCGCTCACCCCTCCCGTCTGGTATAATCTTTATGCCGCGCCTCCTCCGGACATGGAACCACACATTGCCACAGTAACAATACACGTTCCCCCAGGTTTCTCCTCTTCCTACGTCCAAACGTTTTTTTTTTTTATTTCTGCCAGTTGAAAAGGTATTTTTCTTTTGGGGACTAACAAGGCGTTTTTGTCCTTCTCTCGCTTCCGGGACGTTCTGCTGAAAAATGCTCCAGCACGCATTAATGGAGAAGCCAAGCAGTGCTGAAGTGAGGCGCTTCGGTGAGACAGAAAGTCGGATTGTCCAATAGTTGCTTTCGGTCCAAAACATATGATGGGCTGAGGTTTTTAGAGAACTGCGGGACAACCACTTTATCGGTTTCTTTCGGGGTTTTTTTATTATTGTGACAATATATTTATAGCTATACTATGTTAGAATGTTAAGAGGCATGAAAAAATGTTTTCAGCTACATTGTTTACCAAACTACCGAGTGCAGCTTTAATGCTTACAAACTGTGAAGATTTTAAATACAGAAGTTACATTTGTAATGGTGTACTTTCATTTAGATGTAGTATTGTAATTTGTGTAGTAAAATTAATTATTGCATTAATTAATTAAGCTTATTAAGTAATAAATTTATTTTAGGACAGCATGGAATAGATTATATAATATGTTGTTAAAACAGTATATTATATAATCTATACATGAGTAAAGTCTTGTGACACTAATGTGAGGCGTTATTGTTGTTGTCGAGTTTCCGAGCGCCAATTGCTTTGGGCCAGGCCTAGTCAAAGTCCAGGGCCGATTTGCAGTCCCAGTCCAAGGCTGCCTTAGAGATAGGGTGAGGAGTTCGGACATTCGGGAAGGACTTGGAGTAGAAACACTGCTCCTCCACATTGAGAAGAGCCAGTTGAGGTGGTTCAAGCATCTGGTTAATGCCTCCTGGACGCCTTCCTCAGGAAGCACTTTTTGCATGTCCTGCTGGCAGGAGGTCCCCAGGTTGACCCAGGACAACCTGGCTGAAGTACATCTCCAGGTTGGGATGCTGCCCCTGCAACCCAGACCCAGATAAGCAGAGGAAAGCGAGGCGAGACTTTATGCCTCTTGGGATCAAGTGAGCATTGTGGCCCAAAAGTGGGCTAGATCAGCCGAAGTTGGTTTCACACATACAAGATTCATTGTTGCTGTCTGGCTGCAGAGGGGTGAAAATCTGCTGTGACTGCATCAGGACAGCTGCACAAAAACTGAGTGTTAGTACACTGCTTTAATGTTACTGTCCAAAAATGTCCAATAACGTTGGAAATAGTTTATTTAAAGTTACCTTTTTTTGAAAACATATTTGCTAGGAGTTTTAGTAACTGCTATAGTAACAGATTTGAGAAGTTGGAAAGTATCAAAAGCCAAACGTGGCATCAACTGATAAATTGTGGTTCACTTTTTAACAGAGAAATTTGAAGGCACACCTCTTTAATCTGCAACCATAAAGTTCTTTTGTCGCAAACTAACTTATTGCACATCAAACTGAGACAGTCGTGGAAGACAAAAGAGGCTAGCTATGTACAGCAGAAGTTATCAGATGGCTATTTCTCCTGTGGGTTACAAAGCAGTTTATAAACCCAGCCTGTGAATGACATTGACTTTTTATCTCCTTTTTTATATGAACCCAGAGCCAGAATTATTAAGTGGTGAGTTATTCCTCCATTTTTTTGACTATGGGAATGATGGCTGTGAAATTCCTTTGTTTAAAGGTTATTTTTATAGCCTTTCCACCGCCGCGCTGCAAATAGACTGGTGACATGACATATGTGTTTGTCTGCTGAACCATGCCCCGATTCCAGCGGGCTCTGTGAGACCCATGCACTGAATCCTAATGCCCCCCCCCCCCCCCCCCCCCCGCACAACCCCCCCACCCGATCCTCACACATTAATCCTCCAATACGGCTCGGTTGAGGATGAATTAAACGATCGACTTGCTTGACTGATGAGAACGATTAAACTCCAATCACCATTTACTTGGCTGTCATTTTAACCAATAAAAAAAAACTTCTTGAATAATTACTGTGATTGACTGTACATGCAATGCTCATCTTTTTGTTTAAAAAAAAAAAAAGAAAACGAAGAAAAATATTACACGCTATTACTTCATTTAAGCATTCGGCTGACACTTTTATCCAGATGGACTTTTAAGGACTATAAACGGAGAAAATATACGAGAATATTTAATCCCCTTACAATTTTCTGAGGTTATGAAATGTAGTTTTGATGAGAGGCTTTGGTGAAATACTTTCCCATGCCTTTTTCTAAAGACAGAACCCAGCCGATCTTTAATACATCATACAGTCCAAGTTTCTCCAGGGATGAATACAATGAATAAAACAACACGCGTTGCTTTCGGTAAGAGTGAAATGATAATAAGACGTGTTGAAATATGCTTTTATTTTGTAATATAGCAGATAAAGATGACCCTTTAGGGGTTTCCCGCCCACCTATAAATGCAAAAACTGGGTATAAATTTGCCCCGCTTTGCAAAGTTAAACCTCTGTCAGTTTTGATCAGCAGTGGCAGATTACATTACACATTCTACACACTTATGTGATTTGTGTTTGATGAAATCTTTTTAATTGCTGTCTTTTAGTTCTGTTTTTGGGGATGGCAGTCAGAAACGTTTCAGTGCACTGCACAAGCACCACAGTGACACCGTGTACAGCCTGAGCTGCCTCTATTTCTTTCATATTTGTTAACATTTTGACAAATTGCCTTCCTTTAAAAGCATGCCGAATCAGCTTGCAGTTCCTCATTGCCAAAGAGGCACAAGGCAACTATAACAGTATAACTGGTGCTGATGAAAAGCTGAAAATATGGTTACCATCAGGCTGGAGATTTGACTTTTTTTCCCCTCTAAATGTTCAGCGTATGTAAAAAAAAAAAAAAAATTACAAGGCTGATTGATTATGCTCGCAAAGGCACTGATTAAGGCTTGTAAAGAAAAGTTGTGCTTCTCAAAATTGCCACAATCTTAAACAAATTGCCTCTTGAAATAGTCTGAGTGCTAATTACAAACATTCTTTTATTCAATGGTCAGTTATTGCAAACAAAAGAGAAAAAAGAGGGTTCAATCTTTCTATTTCCTTTTTTGATGGATGGAGTTGTCTGGCTAATGATAAGCTAGCCATGAACAGTTCCTATGACTAGTCTATGACTGACTAGAGCACCCCAGCACTGCTTATAAAAACAAACATTTAGACATTCTGCTACAGCTGTTGGGGAAGAGGAGCTAGCTGATAAGTGGTGTTAGCTAAGCCGCACGAACCACTTTGCCAGTAAACACCCCCCTACCTTCAAATCACAAACAACCAATTTCCTCATTTTTGTAAAAAGCGTAACAACTCCTCACATTTTTGTATCATATTTTCCAACTCCTTGTAATGTAGCCTATAGTTGCTACCGAGTTGCTTTTCTGTGGTAATCCTCTGTAGCCTTACAGCTAAACTGTTAGCTCTCCGAAGCATGACTGTGAACTCTGTCCTCCATATACAAACTTCCTGCTTTTTGTAGCCTAACAAAAAATAAAGGGTTAGCTGTTTTGCTACAAAGTAGCTAACTCCTCACTTTTGTAGCATAAAATTCAAGCCCCTACTTTTTAGGAAAACAGCTAGCATCTTGTTCTGTATACCATAAGTACCAACTCCTTAGATTCTGTAAAAAAAACAGCTAACTCCTTGCATTTATTATAAGAGGTTGTGTTTTGCTCGTTGTAAACATAAAGGCTAACTTCTTGCAATTTTTAGCTTTATAGCTAGCTTATTGTTTTTAAGCAAAACAGCAACCTCCTAGCATTTTGTAGCATAACAGCTAAGTTCAAGCACTTTGTATCTTAAGTTATTTCTGTTTTCTACAACATAAGAGCTAGCATCTTGTTCTTCATAGCACTTATCTCCTTGCTGTTCAAACTTTAACAGCACACACCTCTCTTTGTACTGATTCTTTGACCTTTGTTTCATAACAGCTAATTAACAGCCAACTCACAGATGTGGCCATTGTTGCACAGAGAATCAGTTCTGTTTATTCTTTGTCTGGAGTCACAAAACAACAAAAGATAATGAAAAAAATGTACTATATCCTTGATTATTATAAAATACTAAATAGTGATTGATAATTTAATAAGCTAACTGCTAACATGTAAAGTCATAAATTACTTTTAATGTCCCTAATATCTCTACTAAACCCTCATCGTAAAGTCAAAGTATAAAAGGGGAAACAGAAAGGATATGACAAAGCAGAATTGATAGAAAACGACAGTTTTAACCTTTGGTGTGAAAACGCTGTGAGATACCAACACGGTCACAACAGGCTGTCATCACCTTCAAGGTGAGAGCCAAAGGACTGTGTACAAGAGGGCTCTTGATTGTCATTAATGTTCATTACACAGGAGTGTCCCTGTATCGAAAAACAAGAAAGGCCCTGGGGCCTTTTGCTAAGAGACACTTATAACGAACAAGACAAGGATTGTTTTAAAGAAGAGCATCTGCAAATCTAAGGGTTTTTATCTTATGTTTTACAAGTCACCCAGTCTCTTCAAAATCGACCACTTTTAAAGTGGAATCTAAAATCTTACAGGGTATCATGTATTTAACAAAAGTGTTTTTTTCTTTCTTTTTTAGGGGGACTCTTTTTTTCAAATATGAAAACCCTAGAATTCCTAGAAATGTCAGTCCTCCCTGTTTATTTTAAATACAATCAAACAATTTAAAAATAAGACATGATAACAGAATCCATTTTGCATTTTTCGAACAGTCACAGTCTTCTGCCTACCCCTGAGATTTCTGTAACCAGCAATTATTCCAGAGGGCAAATGGAATAAAAAGCCTGTCGAGCTTCACTGCATCCTCGCCTTTTGGTAATGTCATATTCGTCTGCACAACACGGAGACAACACGGGTGGAAAATGATGACAATATCATCCCAGCAACTGATTACGGCACATCCATTAAAAGAAAACAGAACAAGCACCTTTTTTTTTTTTTTTTTTTTTTTAAAGGCACGGTATTCGTTCTACATGGGATTTTCAAGGTTTTATCGGAGACGTTTCAGGAAATTTAAAAATGATTGGCTTTAGCGTGGATTTCATGACCGATTTCCTTTCATGCCAAAGGTTTAAACTAATACCTGCTTATGTAGATAAATAATAGAGGCGTAGGTATTTTGGTTTATCACAAGATCTCATGAGATTTGTTCAGATATCACGTAAAATTGTAATCTGTTAAATTGATTGAGATAGGCTATGATTAGCTGTGGCGGCCATTTTTCCATCAAGTTGATTCCAAAAGCCAATTAGTTGTATTTGTACAAACGGTTCTGAGTGTTTTGTTAAAATCTGTGCACTGGTTCATGGGATATTTCTCTGTTTATCTGTGGAAAGATGTCACCTTGTTTGGGAGGCTGGCTCACGTTTTATAAAGAGTTAGCAGTGGCGGCCATCTTGAATTGGGTTGACTCTACAAGTTAGTCAGTGGTAGATATACTTCCATATACTTTACATCCAGAGACACACTTTTTATGGCTAATTCAGGCTGCCCAGTGACTGCCCTTAATTAGACCAGATAATGATGTTTAAAATAGGTTTTGCTTAACCTGCTTGGCAAATCCAATTTGAGCCAAAAAGAAGATTTTTTACTAATTTAAGCCTGGTTCACGTTGCAGGATATTTATACCAATTTCTGCCTCAATTCTCCCCCTCCGACAAGCTTAAAGACACCCTTGATTACCATAATGGCTCTAAAGACAACCTTATGAGATATTTATGCCATGTGTGGTGTGTTAAGTGTGCTCTGGTCTGCTCGGAATGACGTTAGGACCGCTCAGAAAACCCAAATTGAGGAAATTAATTGTCTTAGCTTGATATTGCAACATGTGTGGTGTCTACCAAGATTAAAAGAGCGTGCAGCCTGTTAAATGTGACATGTAGCCAATCAGAAAGCAAGGTGCAAAGGGAATCCCAAATCAAAAGAGCTGTTTGTTGATTTTTACAAGTTCTGTGAGATTTTACGTCTAACCTGGGAATGTCTGTTTGCTCTTAAATGTGCGACTGATATATTAGTGCTGTCAGATTTAACGCCTTAATTGCGATAATTAATTTGGAAGACATAACACGTTAAAAAAATGTTACGAAATTAACGCAACTTGTGTTGCAGCTCGTGTCCTCCCTCCCGCCCGCTCCTCAGATCTCATCAGTTCACTCTCTTCACCGTTCTCCCCGGTAGCGGAACTCAACTCTCCGCTCCTTCCACCGTGAAAACCGAAAGTAATCGGTGGTGAAACTGGACGGTCTCTAGCCTTTAAGGTTTATTCCTGCTCCTTTCTCGCCGTACGGTCCGGTTCGGTTCAGTTCAGCAGTAAGCGGGTGTTTACGGGTCCAGTCTGACAGTGGCGGTTCTAGAGCAACATTAGAGGGGGGGGCCAGGCTGGGTCCAGCTGCTTTTTTTAGAAGGGCACAATCTAAAAAACTCAGCACTTAGCAGGGGGCAAGCTTGTTGTTAGGGGGGCCCTGGCCCCCCCTAAAACCGCCCCTGCAGTCTGACACCGAGGTCCGAGCGGACGGAGGTGTCAGTTCGACTCGGTACGAACCCAGACCCTACCCCTATCTGAAAAGTAGAACCAGTACCGGACCAAGGCGATCCCATTCCCACACTAGTCTTTAAACAACAGAGACCTGAGTGACTCGGACCCCTCATTGAAAACGAGGAAGACCGTGGGTTTGAACACTGCAAAAAATCATTCTCTCATAGTGTTTCCACATGTTGGAAATCTTTATTATTATTTTAAAACAACACCCTTCTGAAATTGTACATAAAATAAACAAATAGATTCATAAAGTACTGTAATTAGGGTCTGTCCAGTTTTAGTCAGGAATTTTTGTTTTTCAACTGTTTTGAACTGAAATGTATTTTTTCATCAATTATAAAAGCTTTAGAATGACTTTTTTTTTAAAACATTTTGGCATATTTCTTGGTTGGACATTGTAAACTGCATGTAATTTCATTTTTCTGAAAAGAAGCGATTAAATGCGATTAATCGCAATTAATTTATTTCAAATTTGCGATTAATTAGTTAATTTATTTTAATCGACTGACAGCACTAATACATATATATATAGTCATTGGTGTTCCTGAATAATTCAGACGATCAAATATTTAGGCTAGGCAGCGACTTCCAGACATTTCTAAAGCTGTAATGTGTCCTAGTGTCACTTTTAAAATGTGTACTGTTACTAAGACAGGCTTTCTATGCCTAGATGTGACACGCTAAAGCCTTAAATTGGCTATGCTATTTATACTCGATCCTCTTAGATCATATTACAATCCAAGCCTTTGCACATGCAGAAAAGAGATCTGTTTTACATCAGATGTATATGTTTTCTGTCATAAAAATTAGTTATTATATTCTGACCAAAAATGAGAAGTCCACTGAAGTGACTCCGGTAGTTCTCTGTATTTTTGTACTTTTCGATTCAAAAATACGTGAGCTCATAATGTATACTCCCCTGGTGGAGCCGTTTTGCCACAGTTACAGCAGAGCAGCCGAACCAACTCGCATTGTTTTAATGAAGAAGTCGGTCGATAATAATTGCAACGGTGATCTAATTTTGTGCCGCGCGCATGAAATGTTTTCCACACACCACAATAAAGCTGGTGCCTGCAGCTCTTTGTTGTAATAGTTCACTGTTGCTTCTCCTTTATGGTCCCTTGTTCTCTTTGCCAAAAAGAAAAAAAAAGGGGGGGGAGAAAATGTTTTTAAGGGTTTGTTTTGATCAACAGAATCCAGGGTGAAAAACTCACTACGATCCATGTGGCTTCTTCACAGTTACATCTACTGAGCCATTTGGGTCTTCTGTCTCCATTAGCGCCAACTTAATACAGTTCTACTGTCGTGGGAAGTGAGCCAACAATAAACAGGGAGTCTCTTATCAGTGACACTGGATACATGTGTGCTTTGTTGTCCGTGGAGCCTCACTGCTTTAGGAGACAGTCTTGAGTTCAGTACAGAAATAGGGACCGGGGGATTACATAACCTTTAAACTTGTACTATATTATTTAAAAATCTGGAAAATAGTTTTTTTTTTCTTTTTTGCAAAGATATGGCACTGAAACCTATGGCTACACAAACTAAGGACATAACAAAACCATGGTATTGTTGAATACCAATAACGAGGGATGCACCGATACCAATATTGGTATTGGGCCGATACCATGTACTTGTACTTGTTAAAATTAACCAAAAATTGAAGAAAACAGAACCTTTCTTTCAATGCATTGCAGTTTTCTGTGCGGTAGAAGTATCGGTATCAGTACTTGGTATCGGCAAGTACTCAGATCCAAGTATCGGGATCGTATCGGTTTGAAAAAAAAGTGGTATCGGATTTTACAACAACAGTTTAGGTTTAGATCGAGACAGAAATCAGTTCAGACTGCATGAAGTAGGCATTATATTCACATTTGATATGTTTAAAGACAAATCTGTGGGTGAAAACCAAATAGCCTCAAGAAATCTCAAAACTGCGTTTATTTCGGAGCAGAGCACCTGGTAATTGTGTGTGATTTAGTGTACACTGATTTTAAGTACAATGCAGCAAGCTTTAGGTGTGCTTTGAAAAGAAAAACTCACTTCAGAACCTTACTCAGAGGATTTTTTCTGAAATCTGAGGCCTTTGAAGCTATTTTGGACCAGCTCAACCTACTTGTGAAATGACATTCACATTTTTACTCCCCAACACCCACCTCCTTTTTTTTTTTTTTTTTTTTTTTTTTGGAGCTAGGAATAATCTCTCCTGACACAACCTCTGGGCTTTATTTTAGCGAGGAAGCTTAAAGTTAGGCTGAAGGGCGGCTAAGGTCTGACTGAATGTAGCACTTCTAAGGATTTACCCTTTCATATCGTCTCTGTATCTTTTTGATCAATCTTTTGACTTGATCCGAGCTAATGCGCTCAAAGTGCGTTGTCTGTCCATTCCATTTGAAGAGGCTAGCTGCGCGCTAAATGCTTTACGTCAACTCATGGCTGGAGAAAATTAATGAAAAGAAAGAGATTTTTGAAATAAATAGTCAGAAATAAGCATTTAAAAGACATCAGAAGAGGTGTTTAACTATAATGTAAGTAGGGTTGTTAACTTTTGTAAGATGAAAGTGCTGTTGCTAGGCAGGGCAGTGCAGGGGTGGGAGGTTGTTACTCATACAGCTTTATATGTTTTATGTAGGGATGCACCGATACCGGTATCGGTTAAAGTTACCCGATACCAGGAACCGATACCAGTGGCTTCACTGTCTGTGACTTGTGATTTCTGTTGTAGTTTCCTATATTGAACACTAGGGGGAGCTATTGAGCTAAAGAGGAACAGTGTGGGTATAGAGCTGGAGATGGTGCCAAATAGTTCATTTTATTTGGTTAAAATGTGGAAAACTGCAATAATTTCACTGTGAAATCACAGATCACAAAATTGTTATTTTTCACCTTATATTTTAGTTTTGTTATCATTTTTATTAATTTTTTTTTAATTTATGTATTTATTTTTTTTAATCTAACTCTGTTATTTGTTGTAAAAAGCAGAGAAGAAAAAATAAAACCTGTATTCCAATTCGTTGCATTTTTTTGTGTGGTATCGGTATCGGTACTCGGTATCGGCGAGTACTCAGATTTATCGGTATCGGATCAGTTTTGAAAAACGCAGTATCAGTACATCCCCAGTTTTATGTCATATTTAGTTAAGAAACCACAAAGGGTCATCAAGAAAAGTTCTAAAAATGTATTGGATAACACAAAACTGTCAATCTAGGCTAGCGTAAGTAACTTTGAATTGAATAACTTTAAAAAACAAGCTTGATTGTGAATGTATTGCGTAACCTGTATCAGCAACTTGATATGGTACATTAGGGAGAAAACTAAGAACACAAGAAGTATTGTGTTATTTGCTCAAAGAGAAATACAGGTTTCATCTTGTTCAAAGTATTGAAAACAAACATTTTAGTTCAATTAAATATCCCAGCTTTCAGTTCTTTAGTCCCTTGTCTATTTCTGAACTTACAAGGCCTCAGTTTTCATTGGTCTTAGATCAAATAACTCATGACTCTTCACCAGTAAATGACAGGAAGTCAAAGTAACTTGGGGAAGAGTAATCAAGATGCTTTCTAACTCCAGCGCCTCCATCTTCTCAGGAAACTAAGGGATTTTAATGTCAGGGAACACATTTTAATCATGGTCAACCAGACACTTATAGAAACCGTTTTAACATTTAACATCACATCTTGGTACAACTTTCTCACCCGTAAACAAAAGAACAAACTCTCACGGATCACAAATCAAGCAAGTAAAATAGCTGGCTCATTACAAACTCCACTGTCCCACCTGTATGATTGCTCTGTAGGAACCATCTCATCCCCTCAATCCCGCATTTAGCCTTCTCCCATCAGGCAGGAGATACAGAGTCCCACTGGCCAAAAAAGTAGTACATAAGAAATCATTCATTCCAACAGCAGTCACAGCCGAGGAATTCCAACATCCCAGAAATGATTTGACGGTTTTTATTTGTTTCTTTTAAGGTAGGTTTTACATGGTTTTAACTATTTTTTATGTGAGTGTGATGTATGATGATTGTCGAGCCTGTTGAAAGACACATTTCTGTAACCGATTTTTGGTGTCAGACAAATAAAGTTCTATTCTATTCTTCAACTCAATACCAGTTTCATTTATAGCTAAATTTGCATTGACTCTTAAAAAATTTAACAGTTTTAACTAAAATTTAAAGGATGATTGGCAACACTAACGTAATTGCAATGCTAACATGGCATTAGCAATACGTTTGCCAACTATTGCTTACAGTAAGGATAAAATTATGTATTCCTTCTTTAAAAAAGGATAAATGTAATGTAATGGCAAAGAAATTGTACCCACGCTTTATTTTGGCTACGCATGTGCACCTGCACAAACCTTATGTGCATTCTTGTTTATAAAAGATAAATCAAACATGTTGACTATTATTTGAAGGGATAGATCTCTCGTCTTTAAGCTGTATGTACAGTTCCCTTCAATCCAAACAAAAGAATGTGTCACTCATTAGTCATGAGATCTGTGACAAATGACTAATGAAAAGAGATGCTTTTTAAATTTCTAGTATCCACGTACTGTAACCACAAGGCAAGAACAAATAAACAATTTATACGAGCAATTTGCTAGCAAAGTTAATTAGCATAGCTTAATAGCAAATTAATGCTAGCAAGCAATGATTTTATTTGCATTTTGTGCTATTAATCTTAATATGGTAGCTAGCTAAATTTTATGCTAACAAACTGGTTTGCTAATAAGCATAATATAAAAATAGAACTTAGTGCTACCAAACTATGACCATATTAGCATAGTTTATTGGCTAAAATAAAGGCTAGCAAACTATAGTCTTATTAGCAATTTGCTAGTTTTATGTCACCTAAAGAAAAACTTCCAAAAACATAATATTCCTTGATGGCGCCTCAGTAAGTAGAGAGGGGGTCTCACAATAAAGTATCATTTATAAATATTATTAAGACATATGAATAAACACCTCTCCACCTATGAAAGTTAGCAATCCTAGTTAGCATTGATTAGCTTTACATTGCAGCAACAAAAGTTCAGTGTTTGATCCAATAAAGCCCTCCATACAGACTACCAGACAGAGCTCCTGCAGGAGTTCATTTAAACCGAAAATATGACAGCTGCTGTCATTATGTATTCATTGGGAGTCAATTAAGTCGGCGAATTAATTAGCAGGATGAACGCTATGTATGTGATATCTTTTTAATTACTTGCTAACGTTTTATGTCCTTATGCCATGTGGTCTTTCTGCCTTATTTTCTCTTCCCCTGCTCCGAGTCAAGTCATTGGGGGAGGGATGCTTTTCAATGTCAAAGGACTAACCTAACTATTTGCCTTCTGTGTGCCAATTGACAGATCAGCGACTAAAATAAGAGCTGGGGACTCCATTGTGAGCCCTGCAGCCCTGTTTTACAGTAGATCCACTCTCCTCACTCCCCCCTTGCTGATGCTGATTCCCCCTCATTTGATGGCGTTAGCTCTGAATCACGGTGCACTGCAACGTGCCGCGACCACGTGCAGGCGTCCGCCTGACACCACAGACGGGAACCTTGACCCCGCTTCACCCGCTCTGAGTGCTCTCTATTCCCACCTATCTCTCTCTCTTATTCCCAAACCTCTTTTTTTCCCCATCCCTCAACCTCTCTCTCTTCTCTTCCTCTCCGTTTCCTCAGTCAGAGTGCGTTCTCTTTGCCAGCGCCGAGTAGCCAGCCGTTTGTGACTGGAATCTCTCATTACGATGCCGAATGTGACAAATCAACAAAGACATAACACCCCCCCCCCTTCCCCTCCTCCACCCTTTTGTGCTTCAAGGTGCAACTCTTATTTATCTGCAGCTCCATTCTCCTTGCAGACACAAGGTGAAGCGATGACGATGATGAATGTGAAGCGAGCATTTAATTTTACTAGCTGTCATTTTCATTTCATTTTCTGTTCTGGGGCACACAAAAAAAAAAAGTCTCCTCCCGAAGGCATAATTTGCATACCAATCAATACAAATGTCGATGTGACGGAGGGACTTTTGATGAATATTTGTCGGTACTAATACAGCGTAGCACCAACATCATCATCGTCATTGTCTCAGAGTTATTCTCTTATGTGGTATTCTCTTCAGCTTAATGTCACCGATTGCTTTAGCGGTATGCTCACGTTACCCATCCCCTCGCTAATCTTTGTCACAGTCATCGGTAATGCTAAACATGTGGCACTCTTAACATATCAAGGCCGTGTATCACCCGAGTAATCAGCCCCACCCCTCTGGATTTGATTTACGAAACACCGGCTGCCTCGGGAATCAATTTTTCTCTTGAAGGGAACAGAATTAAAAGTGTTTTGAGTCGCTTTGTACCACAGCAAAGCAAAAGCAGTAGATGTATTTTGAAAGGCTTAAGGTGGAATTAAAACGATCAAACTATCGGGGCAATTTTCTTGTGGATCGTCAATGGAGATCAGAACACATCATCATCGACTGTGAACACGTTCCTGCCCTAGTTTCATCACAACAAACACGTCACCTTAAACACCCAAACCTTGCACAGGATTAAAAAATGCACGGCAAGTCACGCTCTCCACCTGTCACGAATTTGAGTATTTGAACATTTCTCTGATTGCTCAATGAGATGCTGCATCTATAGGCTCCTTTCTTTTCTTTTTTTTACCCTCCCCTTGCAGCAAAATCCAGCTGGCAGTCATCCCGCACACATTAACACTTACAAACTCACTCAGATACCGACAACCACATGCAGACACAAGCACGCACACACACTTCTAAAGAGCTGCAGGAAGGCAGGGGCCGATCACATCATGCAAATCACTGCCGCTTGCCGGGACGTGCGGGGCATCTGAACAGAAATGGAAAAGAGGGGACAGAAGAAAAGCAGCCCCAACTAAAATGCTTAGATTTAGAGCGAGAGTCAAAGCAAAGGCAACAGGACGTAGAGGCTGCGAGCATCTTGTTAGGAAGCGTCTGTGCTCCTGACCCCCACCGGTTGCTCTTCACGCCTGCTTGGTCGTGGTGACGGAGTGTGTGACATGCCGTCGGACACGGCAAAGGTCAGGATGATAAGCATATGGCCTTTGGGATAATAGAAACAACAAATATGTATGTCGGGCTGGTGCTTGCATGCATCACACGCTGCAACCCCACCTTTCGTGGTTGGTCAGCGGTTACAGGTGGCTACAGCAAGGTGACTCGGCATCTTGTTGTGGAAACAGAAGCCGGCCATATGCCACCGATTTTCAGAGAAGCTGTTTTCCCTGTTAAACAAGCATATGTCCACTCCGAAAGTTGGTTGACTTGTCAACTTTCTTGTTGTCAGCATTTGTTCTCCTGTTAGCCCACGGACATCTGCGATGGGGGCTAAAGTAATAAAGGACGCAAAGTTATTTTGTCTTCATCAAGATGGAGGGCACAAATACTAATCTAGGCCTACAGTTGGATGACATTCCTTACATCTCCACCTAAAACAAACACTTGAACCCCCAGAGGCATGTGTTAACAGGTTCTAGGTTCTTAACAAACACTAAGAGATGTACCCATATCTCCCTGGTTGTGGCGCGGCTCCACTCGTGCGTTTTAGGGTGCGTTTTAAGATCCTGCTCTTTGTTTTTAAAGCCCTGAATGGTCTCGCACCATCCTACCTGTCCGACATGCTTATGCCCTTTGTGCCTTTGTGTTCTCTGAGGTCTGCTGACCGCTTGCTACTTCGTTACACGTATGATGAACTACAAAGCAAGAGGGGAGTGGGCCCCGTCCTCTGGAATGCGCTGCCCATTACCATCCGTCAGTCAACATCCATCACGTTTAAAGACTACGAGCTGGCTTTTAGATAGAAACTCTTTTTGATTTGGTTTTATCTCAATGATTTTTAGGTGTTTTATACTGTATTTAAAGTAAAGAACAATGGAACTGCGCAATTTCTATTTGCGCTGAAATACTTGAGAAACGTTGATCAAATTTGTGATGATATTCAAAGTAATATATTACTATTTTTGCACACCAGGTATACCTTATTCCTGCCCAACCCTATCTAGGCCTTCCATTCCCCTAATTAGAGAGAGTCCCTATACAAATGGTGGTCAACTACCTAACTAAGAGGCCACATCAACATCCATGACCTTGCTCGTGGTCCGGGGTGGTGGTGTATGTGTGCATAGTTAGGGTGCTGACGCATAATGGCAACGTGGATTTAGTGGAAGAACCTGCACCCCTGGATTTATTGTGTGGTCCGGACAGAACCAGCACTTGGTCTGGATCCAGACCATGGTCCATTTGGTGATATATGCCGTATAGTAATACAGGGGGCCCAACCTTTTTCACCTTGCAAGCTACTTTTATATTGAGCAGGTACACTTGATTTACCCACTTCATGAGGTTGTCTCTGGGGGTGTTGCCTATCAGTTCCTGCACAGCACTGGATATTTTTTTAGGTAGGTGTGAATGTTTTTGTACTTTATTTTGCAGCCACAGAAGCACATTTGCAGCCATTAAAACGAGTCTATTTTTGTCCCCCCTGACAGTTAAGGCAGTATCGCAGATGTCATGCACTTTAGCCTGTGGGCGAAGGTGGTGGGGGGGTGGGGACTCCACAGGCTCCAGGCTTGTTGTTCAGAGATACAGGGTATGTTTGGACACACTCCAGAGTCCCATGGGTGCTCACCGAAGACAATCCCCTTCAGGTGTGCACACACCTTGTGATGCAACATGAATCGGCTACAGTGATTTCACAGGCGCCTACATACAGCTCTCACCAGGCTCAAAATACAATTTAAAAACAGGTATCCTGCTTAATATTAATCTCACTTTTATTTATTTTTTTGGTCTTATCTTTTTAGCTGCATGTGTGTTTGGTTGGCAGGATGCTGGCAGTACCGTGGATCAGCCCAGGGGAAGCTGGGAGAGGGATCCACTCGGAACAACCCCCACCATCACAGGACCCCACCAGATGCTGGAGCCGTTCACCCATCAAGCATGAAATTTTGTCTGCAGGGAGATGATTTATAATTTTACTCTTACCGCTGGAGGGAAACAGGAAGAGACACTAAAAGGGTGAAGGGTGATAAACATAGAGTTTTTCTTCGCTGCCAAGAAATTCCTGAACGTTCTCCAGACTTTGATTATTTTTCCTTCTGTGACTGTAATAACTTGGATGGGGAGAAACAAACGGGGGTAATACAGAGTACTTGGCATGTGGTTGTGAAATTGTTGGCAGTGGTCCTTGGTGAGGTTGTGTTTGCATGTATCTCCAATCTCATTAGAGGGGATGGTACACAGGACTCCCCCTGGTTAAATGGCGCCCAAAGCAAAATTTTACCATGGGAACTGAATTTCAGCATCCACCACCCCCCTTGTGAGTGCACACTGAAAACAAAACCCTGGTAAAGAATCAGCGTGAATGAAAACTCTGAGTACTGAAATGATTTTAGTTTATAGAATGGTTACTGAATGTTGTTTTTAGGTGTAGGGTAGCACTGTTTGTGCCAATTCCTCCACTCCACCGTACTCAAGCCAGTTGTGTCCCCCCACACACACACACCTTTGAAAGTGAAGCTCTCCATTTACTGGCCTTCCTACATTCCAACCCTCATTTATGGTCATGAAACTTGAATAATAACCAACTGAACAAGATCCCAAATGCATTAATTAATTTTCATTACCTGTCCGTTCCCATGCAGTGTCAAGGGAAGTTGGTGCCTATTTCCAGTGGTCATTGAGCAAGAGTTGGGCTACACAGGTCAGCAGTCTGTCACGGGACCAAACACTGAGATAAACTAAACAGAAAACCATTTATATACGTACATTCTAAAAAAAACAGAGTTGCCAATTAACCTAGCATGCATATTTTTGGTCTGTGGGAGGAAACCAGAGTACCTGAAGAAAACTCAACATGCACGGTGGGGATATTCAAACGGCACAAAGAGAGGCCAGGTGTTGTATCCCAGATAGAAGCGGCTGAAAAGTGAGTTAAATCAGCTCCATACTACAGTAGAATTCAAAAGAGTTGTGCGTCTGCTTCTACACATCAAAAACAATCATTTGAGGTGTTGTGAACATATATTCAGATGCCTCCATCCAAGTATGTCCCACTGTGAGGAGACCACGCAGCTAATGGCATAGATTTGCTCTCGACGTTGGTGGGGACCAGGACGAGACACACCAAGGGGTGGGAGGTAGCTAGAGCAAGCGCAAAAGTAGGAAGTGCAGATTAAAACAAGCCACCCAGATTGTGCGCCATGCGATCGACCCAAAGCTACCGTGGCCCACCGGGGAAATGCTCGCTATGCCTGATGGCCAGTCCAACCTGGTCCACATCCAGATCTACGGCAGGTGCTGTTGGCATGAGCGGCTCGGTGCAGACCTCTTTCCAGGGGGAGGGGTCATGTCTGAGACCGCAGCGTACATTCCAGACCACGGGGCTTGCACCAGTTGATGCAGACATGCCTACTTTCTCTGGACACAGGTCTACACACAGCACCTTGGTTTGCTTTGCTGAACGTTATTGGTGGGGAAGCAGTGATATTTTTGCACATTTGGATCAAGACATTGGTGGGGACAATTCAGTGATCGCTTGATATGTGTGGGGTCACCTCTGTCCATGCCAAATCTACGCCCATACATACCCAGACAGGCAGACCCAGAACATACTGGAGGGATTGTATATTCTCTCTTTTAAATGCATTTTCAGTTTGAAACAAATATAGGAATCATTGTCTAGCAGCGCCTACACCACAACCAAGACAATCCAGACTATTTTCATGTGTCATTCCTACCAAGCTACCAGAACAGGGGAGCCGCTGTCCATCTTCAAGACACTCCTGAACACCCAGCTCCTTCAGAGAACACCTTTTAGACTAGCACCTACCCTGCACCTCTCTTCCACTACTCTACTGCACTCTATTTGTACTCTTTCTACTAAGCTTGTGTTCTTTTTCCTCACCGTCAGCCCCGTCACCTCAGAGACTGACTAAGTAGTTTGTGGTTAGCTTCAATGGTAACTTCTTGTTGGATAAAAGCGTGAAAAACAACAATAAATATGAACATTACATAAACATAGTTTAAAGTTAACCAGCAGACATGATAGTTTATCTAAAACACCACCTAATTAAGAGATTAACTCTGCTTGGTTTGCTTGTCATAGACTAACAGTTACATTTTAATCTGCTATGCATCCAAGAAAACTGAATTTAAACATTAGTTACCAATCTGGAAATATATATGCTTTCTTGCTAAAATGTTTTTTTTTTTTTTTTTTTTTTAAATCCATTTCCT
>SSNR01000057.1:460237-486625 GCA_006937965.1 Callopanchax toddi | reverse complement strand
TTTTTTTTTTTTTTTTTTTTGTAAATCCATTTCCTATTATGGTGCCCCAATACCAGATTGAAATCATTAGTCAAAGTTTGATCTGAAACTCAAACAAGAAGATGGAAAAATATGAGTACAATCGCACTCATTGCCATGATACTGTATTCAGCATCCATTTGCTTGATGAATAACGCCAAATTGATTGGTGGAATGAAATCAAACATCACTTCTTTTCAGGCTGTCTGCAGCGATGCTCTGCTTTCGTCCATACCTGAAACAGTACTTTGGTTTGAAAAATGGGCACTAAATATAAAACAAATGCCTCATTGCACAAAACGGCCATAATACAGTATGGCTGTTAACGGGTGTTATGATCAATACCAGGCTCGGGTGTAAAAAACCCTCCTCCAATAGCATCTGAAGAGTAAATATTCTACAATGATGCATTACCGCTCGATGTTTCTGTTGGCTTGTTTCTCTGTTTTTTTTCCAGAACAGAGCACCATAGATTTTTTTCTTTTTGACCCTTTGCACAAGACTTTCACCTTAACGATTAGCTGCATCTTTGAGCTTCAACACAAACACTTTACAGTTGGTAAAAACAGTCGAAGCAGACTGTGATTGACATGTTTGCTTTAGGTTGATTGTTTCATCTATTTGGCTTTAGGCGATAAGATTGTCACCCTAAATCCCAACTTGTGTCATTCCAAAACCCATATTTTATTATTTTTTTCCAATTTAAATGAATGGGTATACTGCAGCGCCTGAATGTAATTAACCTTGTGAAGATGAATCGAATGGCACAAAGACTCAAATACGTGAGTTTATCCTCAGCATACCCTCCGTATGCTTCATTGCAGTCCCATCTTTATTTGATGTTTTATTCCAGAATTGACCTTCATTTTTATACTCTTCCTCGGGTTTACACCTGGGAGCTGCCCACTCAAACCGCTGTTATTTGCCTTGGAGGAGGGTCCCCTCCTGCTGATTAGGGTGTATTCTCCTGCCCAAGGACGTTCCATTGGGATTCCTAAAGGTAAGCGTGTTTCACGTTAACATCTATGTCCAGACCTTTGCTGCTTTTTGGAAACAAGCCATTTATGTTGCCTTTTTTGTCTGTTTCAGTACTTTTGTTTACATTATTAATTCATTGCCCCCAGTTTTGGGGTGTATGATTATGTCTAAGGCAGTAATTTTTTTATTCTGGTCTTATTCAGCACTTTACAGCCTAATGTCCTATCTTGGGTCAAGTCCTTTATAGACGTTGGTACCGTCATACAGAGACCTCGCCTTTGTGGAAACTGTCTTAAAGGCGCTATGGATAATTTGCAAAACAAATTAGCTTAAAACATTTTTTCATGCCTCTTAACGACATTCTAACAGTATAGCTAAAAATATATTGTGGCGATAAAAAAAACTAAAGAAAGAGCAAAGCATGCCTTTCAAAGCAACTACTGGACAATCCGGCTGTCTGTCTCATGAAAGCGCAGCACTTCCGCACTGCTTGGACCCTCCATTAATACATGCTGGCGCATTAAGCAGCAGAACATCCCGGAAGTGAGAGAAAGACAGCCATCATCTACCGCTTCAATTTTAGGAAAAAATACCAGAGTCCCTAAAAGAAAATCATCTTTTCAGCTAGCAGAAAACAATAAAAAGTTTGGACGTAGATAGAGTTAAATCCAAGGTGAACATTAGCATAGCGTTTCAATGACTGGTGTTTTGCTCTCTATTGTTACTGTGCCAATGCGCGGCCCCATGTCTGAGGGAGGCACGGAATAAGGATTATTCCCGACGGAAGGGGTGAGAGCTCTGGGATGGGTTTGTGTAAACTAGCTAGCTATACCTAGCTTGTTTGAAAATGATCTATAACACCTTTAAAGCCTCTATTTTTACGGTCAAACTAGACATATTTAGTTTAATCAATCTCTTAGGAATGGTTTAAGACGGTTTGTGGCTTTACAACGCGTTCAATAAGCAAGCTAGCTTTTTGCGACCGGAGGTGCTAATCGCTAGCTGTGGTGCTACCGAGACTTGGCGATCGATAAAGTTCACAAACACACGGAAAACACATTCAAAATGGATCATTCAGAAATTACGCAAGCATAAGCAGTTATCAAGTGCTTTTAGACTTGGTTGAGAGCTGACGTGGGCTTCAGTGCACTATCTTGTCCCTGTTATCTTTGTCTGACGTGCTAATCGACTAGAAACTATAATTCATAACTTCGGACGTAAAAACTTTGCAATTAAGACTGGCTGGCTTGTCAATCTATTTTCACATCAATATCTGTTTAAGTATATGCAGATTCTTAATTGGGGCGTCGTGTAGCTCAGTTGGTAGAGTCTGTCTGGCAACCAGAGGGTTGCTGGTTTGATCCCAGCTCCGACTGGGTTACATTGTTGTTGTGTCTTTGGGCAAGACACTTCACCCACCTTGCCTACTGGTGGTGGTTGGAGGGACTTGGCGTCCCCCTACATTTAATTGTAGGAATGACATGGTATGAAAATCTTGTATTGTGAATATTGTGGAAAAATGTATTACTGTTAACATTTTGCCCGAAAACAGTGGTAGGATAAGGAAGTGGAAGAAACTTTGACTCTAGAGTTGATTTAAGGTGGCAGCAATCCACTTTGGTCTTGGCCTAACTCAGATTAGCCATTAGCTTGTCATTCCAGTCAAAGCTAATTAGTTTTTTCCAAACTGATGTTCTTCAAAGAGCTAACAACAGCAGACAATGTATTAATTGTTAATCCCTCCACAGTAAGTAAATTTTAAAAAAACTGCAAACTGTCCCTTTATTAAAATGTTTTTTCTTACAGTTTATTTCCAGACAAATGTCTCGCCAAACATTTTAGGAGACGTGAGACCACAAAAGAACATTACGCACATCCACTAAATGCAGCTAAAAAGAATATATTTGGCAGCTCTTCTGAAATCGTCTCCCCATGTCTTCCTTTTATTATATATTGGGCCAATCCTGACATTGAAGACCATTTCTAACTTGTCCTTGGACTCTCAGCCACAGACGGATGCTGCCTTTCCCTTGACCCTATTAAAACAAATGGGAAGGACACTAATTCTCCAACCTTTCAAGTGATGTTCAGAGAGAATCTTCAAGTCTGGCTATAAATACTTATCCTTACAATAAAATTTTTTAACAATACTTTAAAACGTGTCAAAGGTTCCTAACGTTTATACTCGAGCCACAAGGCAGCAATGAACCTCCCACCGCTTGCTGATTTCCCTGCCAGCAGTTGCTCTCAAGTTAGACAGGAAGCATTTTTAGCTTTGATTTATATAATTTAAATTCACCAAACTTCACTTCTTGACAAACCTTCTTCATGCCCTTGCACTTGGAATTAATAACTACACAGTTTTTGGAAGAAAAGCTCCTTTATGTAGTCATTTTTGGGGGCATTAATCGTTAGATATAAATCTTAACTACAGATACAGAGTTCTACTTCTGAGAAACATAAATAATGTGATGCATTATTTGGATTCTATAAATTTGGTATGGCTCAAAAATATAGCAGGTAGCCAGATTTTAAAATTGTAAAAGCTTTAGGATTTTGTTAATATACACTTGTTTGGTTCTGTCTGTGATTGAGGTAGAAAACAATGGAGCACAAAATAAAACTAAATTTAAAAGAAGGGCCAAAAACATGCACATCCATGCTCAGATGAACAACAGATGCCCAGCCAAAATCATGTACAGCAATCTAATAGAAAACTGTAGGATTGC
This sequence comes from Callopanchax toddi, assembly GCA_006937965.1. Lineage (NCBI taxonomy): Eukaryota > Metazoa > Chordata > Actinopteri > Cyprinodontiformes > Nothobranchiidae > Callopanchax > Callopanchax toddi. The sequence continues at coordinate 482,900 of SSNR01000057.1, read as the reverse complement.
ACACTGCAGGACTTCACTTAGACAGCATCAATTTTGTTCTGTCAATTATTGTTTAATTTTATGCCACATATCCAACCAACTTTTAAAAATCTAGGCCTGGGACCAATGAAAATGCCTCAAAAGAGAACATTTGGTGGAGCTACTTGGGGGTTTTTTTGTGTTTGCTTTGCTTCATTTACTGAACCACTTGCCTGCAAGTGCTTAGGGATGGGAAAGAGGTCCAAGACAGCACTTCACTGAGTTAAAAAAAAAAAAAAAGGTTTAAAGGCCGATTCATACTTCACGAGAAGCAAGAACTTAGTTCTCGCTGGAGAGGGGGGCTCCAAGAACAAGGAAAAAGTTTGTTTCGGCAGGGACCATTCATACTCTCTCAGTTATATAGGTGGACGTATTTTCTCACCACCTCGGCCAGCTGATCCTCAAAGGTATCCGTTCAACTTCCGCGCCGGTGAAAAAGTTACATCAAAATACAACGTCAACCGCTGACCACGCCCATTCTCCCTTTGACAAATCACAGCAGTTGTTCTCAGACACCCTGCAGAAAACAGTTCTGCTCAGCTGACGTGTACAAGAACAAGTCGCAAGAACAAGTCGCAAGTGCTACAAAAAGAAAATTACATCATTTTTGTTCTCGGAGACCCCAGAGAGAACAAAGTTCTTGCTTCTCGTGGAGTAAAAATTCGCCTTTAGCTACATAGAGTCTGAATTTAATAATTAGTAGCATCCCAATGGTTCAAACTGAACAGAAAGGGCTACAACTAGCTAGCTAGCTAGCGTTGCTGTTTATTTCTGCTGTAAATACCTCGAATTATATGCAAATAATTGTGAATGTGTGTCTAAAAAATAAAACAGCATCTATATGAACTGCTATAATCAAAGTAGTTTTAAAGTAGTGGAAATCTATTAAATGTGATATGCTAACAGACTGTGGCGGAAGTGCTACAGCTAGCTGTTGCTACTTGGAAAAAAATGAATTTTATCTAAATAATGGCATGTTATAAAATGTGTAGAAGTCTAAAGGTTTAGAAGATAGACTGCTATGATTTTTTTTTATGATAGGTAGTTTAGAGCTAGCCCTGCTCAGATTAGCCTGTAGCTTATCAATTTGCTTAGAGCTAACTTCTACAAACTATCAAAGAGCAGTCTACAACATATTAACTGGTCACAGAAACCTGGTTCAAATTATCTATATTATCCCTTTAGTCAAAGTTTTATTTTTTTTATTAAAACCAGTGAAGAACAGTCACATTAAAGCATGATGTACCAGGCTGTGATTGGGTACCTAGGCGACAGATTTCCACACACTGATTGAGACAGCTGAGCGTCGGACACATTGATAGAGTTTGTGTTCCCCTGCTTCTTGACTGATGTGATTCTTTTGAACAATAATGATGACAAAACAATCTGTGTGACAGACTACCAGCTCAGACACAAACCGAAAAATCACGAGGGTTCTTTAATCTTCTGTCAAGTTCAGTGGGAGCTTTGAAAAAAGGGGGGAAACTACAATTTATCGCACAAACACCGTCTTATAAATATTGGACGAAAAACGGTAAACAGTGGGATGCCATCTCAACTGAAGAATTAAGATTTGAGGCTGCAAAACGAGGTGGCAGAGACGATTTACTTCATTAGCTCAAAGAAAAAGAAAAGATTTATCTAACCAACCAGGCGTGATATCAACAGCCAATTTGTGTGGAACAAAGTAACAACTTCTAACAGTTCAAATCGTTCTTCTTGCATTGAAGCGGAAAAACATCATATGTTTAATGATGTTATTGAATTCCACAGATGGTATTGATGTTGCTTCAGAAATAGCCTGAAGAAAACTTCTCTATTCTCACTATGAATTGTTAATATATGACTCCATGTGTATGTATTTTCTTCTAGCTTTCATTCTTCTAATATTTTTTGTCTTGTGGAAATTATGTGTTTTCTCTTCTCCATTATCTGTTTTTTTTTCTGCCTCATTTACATTTTCAATTTTTTTCCTCTTTATATCTCAGGATTTGTTTTCCCTTCTAACTTCTTCACTTTCATTTCTTATCATGACTGATTTTATTTTTTCGAGTTTCTTCTACGCTTCCCCCCACATAAACAAATTTCCCAACCAAGTGCGTTTTTATTTTGAAACCTCAGAGGACAGTGTTTAATCACAGCTCTGTCTTGTTATATTGGGTTTTCACTCCAACGGTACACACAGTTTTCTTTCTGCTTTTTGGAAGTTTGTTCAAACACGACGCGAGGGTCTTAAAGTGCAACAAAGAATGAGGGCGAACAGCGACGACTTTGATTTCCCCCTAACAACCGAACCTCGTCCAAACGTAACCAACAGACGGAACAATTCAGCTGGATGCTCAGATATTTCCCCCCTAAATGTGTGAAGACTGACTATAACAAGCCCCTGATCTTTAGAGCTTCGTAGATAAGAGTCTTTGTCCAACATCACTTCTGTCTACTCATTACATTTCAAAAGGCTTTTGATCATCGGCTCAGGAAGCATGCACATCCTGATTTTTTGGCAATTTGGCACCAATTACGTAAGACGAGGGGGAGCTCGCAAGAATGGCAGATGGGTCATTCTTGTGATCCGGGAGATGGAGGGGAACATTTCCCCCGATGATCCAAACACCCGCAAAAAAACAAAAAGAAAACAGCAAAGTGCATCATCTGGACCACATTAGCAACGCGTCTCATTATTTTGAGAGTTAAGAAAAAGGAGCCAGAGTGTAGAAAAAACTAAAAGTGGATTTTGGTGGAAAGTAAACAGATTTTAATGATGCTAACAACCAGATTGGACTTCCAGATTCCATAAGATGGCTACATAAATTAAGATTTTTATGCAACACAAAGATACGCAGTGCCATGACAACGTATGTGCCCCCTTACATTTACATGAGGTTAATACAAATCCTGTCGTCAAAAGAGAATTGTATCCATTAAAGGCATACAATGCAGTTTTTGCTTGTTTTTAGCACTCCCTAGTGTCCGTTTTATCTCATTGTTTTTCACAAGTGGCTGCGATTTGCTACGAAAGAGCTCCCAGTTTGTGCCAACCTGCTGTCCTTCCAGCCTGATCAGCACCAAGGACAGCGACAGAACAGGCTGGCTCCAGCACTCTGGACAGCGGCACGCTCAGATCTCCTCACAGCTGCTGACAATCGGCCTCATCAATACACCTTCGGGTTTAAAATGCTCAGGCTGCCAGATGAACGGGGGACACAGAGCGGTACCGATGTCCCCGGCTTAGCTGTGGATTCACAGATACCATAGGCGGTTTAGCAGCGGCTAATTTAGTGTTCTTAGTAGAATGTTTAATGAGCAGCAGAGTCCTGCACACTTAAGAGCTTTTTGTTTGCCTTTAGTTATATACTACTTCCTGTTTCTTTGGGGTCTACTGCGCATGTCCTGGGCGCACTCAGCTCTACCAATAGACCTACGCTTTGTTTGCTGTTACTGCGCACTGGAACCAGAGTTTACTGCAAAGTATAGGAGACCTGAAGGGCGCTAAACCTAGCGTCCGTGTCATGTGCAGAAAGGCAGGAGACCGGAGTATTGGCTGAGCTCAGATCAGGAAGTTGACCCGGAAGTTCTTGCTCTTGGATTTATAATGAATATTTATTCAAATAATCCTTCCTGCCAGCTTGTGAAAAACAAGCCGTTTTATTCCATGTTTCCTGATTGAATCAACTTGATGGTGAGTGACTTCGTTTGTTTGTTTCTTTTTTGTTATTAACAATGAATCTGTCGCACATTTTCCCATTCAAAACCCCCATAGGCGTAGCTAGCCGCGACTAGCTGTTCTTAGTCCTGATGAGTGAATTTATACCTTAAATAGCAACATGTTTTGCTATAGATAGGGCCGAATGTTAGAGAAACACTGATAGTGTTGATTGAATATGTTGGTTTATGTAGTTTAGCCCGTTTTGATACATTTTATGTTACTTTTCCTAGTGCCCTATGGGAGTTTTGTATGAGTGGTATAAAATTGTATTTTAACTTATTTTGATGGGACTTATCAGTGGATTTGACTTTATTTTGTTGTTAATTCACTTCATTAGTTGAGCTGATTGTCATGACTTGCTTGGTTAGTGGTTGTTGTCTGAATTGTAACATTAATTATCTGACTGTGTTAGTTAGAGATGGATTTATTTGTTTGTGGTGTCAGTAGAAAGCTGATTGTGAATATTAAGTTGTGTTTCTGACCTTGCCAGGTTGTTTTTTCCATTAAACTCTTACAACTTCTGTCTGTTGTGACCACATTGTGGTTGTTTTTTATTTTTATTTGTATCTGATTATATTGATATTATTCTAAGGTCTCCTTATGAAGACTTTATGATTTCTTTACTGTTTGATGTGTAGAATTAGACCTAACAGCACCACATTTCTAGAGAACTGGTGGTAGGGATTTTTACAAGCAAAGTATTCAGTCAGATGAAAATATTTTGCTTCATGCCCTGCTCTAGTGGTGATGATATGTGATTTGTTGCGCATCTGAAAACTGGCTTGCAAAAATGCGCCCCACCCCCCAAAAAAATTCACCAGCCGCCACTGGTTGCCAGAGGAATTACGAAAGACTTCCAGGATTTGGTGAAATCTTGTTCAAACCCATTTTACAAGTCTTCAGTTTTGGAGTATTTTATGAGCATAAAGCCTTTTCAAACTCAGCTTTTCAAATATTAAGGTTAATTAATAATTTTACAAGGGGGGCAAATACTTTTCCACATAGGGCCAGGTTGGTTCAGTTAGCTTTTGTCCTTTAATGAAAGAAAGCACGGTTTAAAAACTGCATTTTGCAAGTCATTTGTAAGGGGGCAAAAAAGTTTTCACTGTACTGCAGCTGTTCCAAACAGCCTTTTGTAGTCTTGTCTCACTTTAAAAGAACAAAACGACCATTTAAAAGTAACGAAAGTTATGCACAAAGGGCTCATTGTCCTTAAAGTTGTCCTGGTGCGCCGACATTTATCCTGGGACAGAGTCAGCGGGTGGCTGACGTCTGCAAAGGGACGGGGAGTGGCAGGGGCAGCACCTCTCAACAGGTGCAGGTTATTAACATGAATTTGGCCCCGTCACGAAAAAAAAAAAAGAGGAACGAGAATAAAGAGAGGGCATGGGCGTCAAAACCTGGTTCAACTCATGTATATGGATGTTCAGCAACTCATAAGACCAAAGACGCACAAAAGAGGGGGAAAGGTGATTGGAGTAGAACTTCAAGATTTAATTTAAGAATCTGCTGCACTAAAACCTTGAAAAAGGTTTTTTAAAGCCCTGATTAATCACATTTAAAGCGTTTCCTGTTTCCAAGCTTTCCCACAAAAGAGACCAACAGCCTGTCCAACAGTCAGGACAACCAGTGAATAAATTATCAAGGATGCTCGAGCTGGTGCGAGGCGAGCTAAATCTCCTAGCTGCTGCTACATTTCCGGACGTGGATGTTATGCATATGCACTCCCACACAAACCATCCTTGTGAGGTCTGCACTCACCAGGCGTGAGGTGACACTTCTGAAGGATCAGAAAGCAGAGCAGGTGTTTGATTCATCAAACCTGGAGAAGATGGAAATAAGCTGTTTTGTTAGTAAAATGATTGAATTTTTCAGCACTGCTAAACAGCCTGCTCACAAAACCCATCTCAGCTCATGTAAATGTTTTCGGGTAAAGATTTTTTTTTTTCCGTGTGCGCCGACAGATCTGAGGTGAAAGCAGCAGCCTTCGCTAATGTGGCAGCAGTTTGAAGCTTTATGGTAGAAGACATTTAGTATATTTACACTCAATTATTTCTACCTGTATTTTTATTCTTTCCATATTTTAGTGATTCTGGTCATCCTCCCTCTTGGTTAATGTTTAACTATCCAACAAGTACATAGCACCATTGGTAAGTAGGAATGTCCTGATCCAAGTCATTTAAAATTTAGTATAAGGCAAGTCTCAATCTGATATTTGATTTGATTTTTTACAGAACAGGGTTGCAGACAACAGATTTTAAGGACATTACATTTAATAAAATCAATACATTTGCGTTTTTGTAGAAGATCACGGTGCAGGGACAGTTTTATCTGCACAGATCAGAGATGGTTGTCTACCATGTGGGAGACGAGGGTTCAAACCTCGGCCGGACCCTGTGTCAAAGTATGCTTGGGCAAGATACTCAACCCCAGTTGCCTCCTGAGTGTGATCAAAAATGGCTCCTAAGGGATGGGTCAAATGCAGAGAACAAATTCCACCATGTTCGACGGATGTATACATGTATGTCGCCACAAATTATATCCATTTCCTTTCTATGACAATGTACTAGGGATGTACCGATACCACTTTTTTCAAAACCGATCCGATACCGATACTTAAATACTTCTACCACACAATAAAATGCAACAAATTGGAATACAGGTTTTATTTTTTCTCCTCTGCTTTTTACAACAAATAACTGAGTTAGATAAAAAATATATATATATATATGTATATATACTATATATATATATAGTATATATAGTATATATAAATAAAAATGATCACAAAACTAAAATATAAGGTGTAAAAATAACAATTTTCTGTGATTTCACAGTGAAATTATTGCAGTTTTCCACATTTTAACCAAATAAAATGAACTATTTGGCACCATCTCCAGCTCTCAACCCACACTGTTCCTCTTTAGCTCAATAGCTCCCCCTAGTGTTCAATATAGGAAACTACAACATAAATCACAAGTCACAGACAGTGAAGCCACTGGTATCGGGTAACTTTAACAGATACCGATACTGGTATCGGTATATCCCTACTATGTACATCCTACTGTGTATTCTACCTCTTTGAATACATGTTAAAACAATGTAGCCACATCCAGTCCTGATCCTTCACAAACATCTAATTACCAAGCCCATAGACCAATCCATTCGTTGAATAGGATCCCTAAAGACTCATGCCAGGTGTGAAAAGGACTTTTGAGAAGTCACGCTGCCTTGCCATGATGTACAATCCGTGCCGCTGCAGGATGCAGAGTGATGTGGCTGAAACGCTAATGGTAAAAAGTCCTGCTGCAAACGAAAGCTGCTCGGGTGCCCCACTGCCAGTTTTATGAGTGAGGGTGAGGATCACGACCTTGGAACTGGTCATTCGGTGCATCTGAGTGGCAGCTAGCTGATCAATCAAAAATAAACATTATTGCAACAGCAGGAAATACACCCTGTTTTGACGGAACTGCTCTGCCTTATGACATTCTGTCACTGAGCAGCAGATATGAACGTGGGGAGTGATTATCACAAACTCCCCCTGTGGATCAAAGAGTACTAAGCCCACGGGTAGACGCTGGGGTGAAGGAGGGAGCAGAAAACAGAGTGTAAACACAGCAGGAGGCATCATTAGACAGGAGTATGTATGAGCACTCCAATTACTTGGATATGTAGGGATGAATAAAGAAAATGGAGGGGGTGAGAACGTCGACTAGGCTTGTTGTCTTTCCTGACGAATGCGTCTTTGTTTTGACCTGCTTACTGATGCTAATAGGGAATCATATTGTACTTCGGAGACGCAACTCAGTTGAAACTTTTAAACTGAGCACCATTATGCCCAACGCTTGATTGCACCTGTCTGGAGTTTTCGATTTTACCTTTTGAAAGGTCAGAGATGGATGGGGGCACAAGGAGTCGAAGCAGCCTTCATTTTATCTCGGCTGCACTTACATTTAAAAAAGAGAATGCATTATAATGTCCGTTATCTCCTTAAATATACTACTTCCTACACTAGAACTTTTTTTTTTTTTTTTTTTGCATAGATGGGTTCACTCATCATCTGCTCACTTTATAAGCTACAATGTCAAAGCAACCTCTTCTTCTTCTTTCTTTACATTTATTCTTTCAAAACATGAAGTACCACCAGGAAATGGAACGCTGTCTATAATAAATCAACATTTCAAGCAATGCTTTAGCAGGATTTTTGTCAAGACGGTGTCAAGAAACCAAAAATACATTTCTGAAAGGACTGCAGCTGACAGAACTTCATCCAACAGTGATGGTCAACTTTACTGCAGGGACAGTCTGTAGATATCAGACAGGGTGGGAAGAAGGACAGAGAAATGAAGGCTTGATGAGATTGTATTTAAAGCAAAGTGGTGTAAACCTTAAATAATAATGTTACTCTTAGCCAGGGGTACTCGAATACATTTCTTAAAGGGCCACAGAAACATCCATGAAACGGTCCGGCGGTGGGGGTACGCTGCTAAACTCTGGATGTTGTATGACAGCGATGGCGGATGTTGCAGGTCCAAAAGTGGATTTGACACGTCAGGGTAGGTTCATCCTGTAATGACCAGCTTCGCAGGGCAATACTGCACCAACTTGTGATGGATTCGGTGAAAGAGTTCCTGCTTAGGATATGGCTCGCAAGCCAGAAAGATGCGACTCACAGGTTGGATCTGGATTTGGAAATTTAGAATCTACGCAACACAAAAAATGTATTTTTGCGGTATTTAACCCCCTCAAAAAAGCCCTCTTTACCACTGGTTCTAAAATGTTCAATTTTGATCACATTTTTACTATTTGTTTACCAAATATCTATGTGGTTCTAGTTACGTAATAATCTAAGATTATTTTGTTTTGTCGTGTTTTGTTCTCTCGTCCTTGTGGTTCTTGCTTGTCTGACTCTTGCGTTTGAGTTGGTTTTTCTCTCCTACTTTGATAATTACTTCCTTTAAAAGATGGGTGATAATGTTTGTCCCTTTATCCATGTGTGTGATTGTTAGTAATTATCTCATGAATCACTGTATGGACTTTGATGAACTTCTCAAGCAGTAATCGTTGGATAGGAAGCTACAGCCAAATGAACGTAGAATACATGAAAAGGCAATAACTTGGAACTAAAAATATATCTACACATATAGTACATCAACTGGTTAGCGTTTAGGTTTATTCTTACTGAAGATTCAGAATCACAGCTAATCAATTTTAAACACAATAAAGGCCAAAACAGTCAATTACACAGATATTGAGCTGACATTTGGTGTAGTTCAGAGAAATTCACATTACACAATGTTTGCAGCAACACTTGAGATTGTGCACAGTTACTTTGCTTCTCTTCTGAATATATTGTTTAAATCTCTGGCATGAAAAGCCGTGGTCAGTATGCATTCCTGTCTAGGAATAGGAGGCTTTTAATTTGCTTTAGTTTGCTGTTTGGAGACCTCAGAAGTGAAGCGTTTTCTCTACACCTTATGACAGATGTGGATAGTTTTTTTTTCTTCTTTTTACCACACATAAGCAAAATAACACCAAAGGACCAGAAGCAGCCCTCAAGCCATCTCGATCCCACTGGTAACATCCTCATACAAAAATAAAACATTTAAATAAATTACTGAAAAGCTGGACTTTTTAGATGACTCTTGAGGAATGTAAAATAAGTTATGTAGGGCCTTTATGACCAAGTTCTTCTAGGCCTAAATTGGCCAAAACTTTTTTGTTGTTGTCAAGTTTTAAGGTTAAAGGTTGTGCTGGCAATTGTAGTTGTTTTTTTTTATTTGCTATACCATATTACCTCAATCAAAAATGTAAATGTCCAACATTTGTATAGCGCGTTTCTAAGACATGGACTACAAAGTGCTGTACATCTGTCAGTCATTCACATGCTGATGGCAGTGAGCTACCTTGTAGCCACAGAGGTGAAGCAACCAGACAGAGGCGCCACCAGACCCTCCTACCAACACAAACAGGCAATGTAGGTAAAGTGTCTTGCCCAAGGACACAATGACAAATGGACCCAGAGCGGGGGTTGAACCAGCAACCCTCTGGTTGGAGGACAAACGCACTACCTACTGAGGTACTGTTGCTTCCAGAACACTGAAGAGGGGCTTCTGGTATAACTGTCTGAAAAAATACTCTTACAAATGTTAGCTGTAGAATTATCAATATATGCTGTGACCTCTGACCTCTGCCCACGTGATCATCACAAAACACTACTCCAGCTTTTTCCCAATAACTTGGATTATAATGGATCGTTACTATGTTTTAACCTGAATCAACACTCCTCCAAGGTTTCGGAAGAATCCACCTGACTCTTTTTTTAATAATAATATAAGCTTGAAGACTGTAGTCTTCAAGCTTATATTAGTTTTGAAGTCTACTCTTGATCCAGTTTAGTATTATTTTCATACTTCTACTGTGCCAAAGGTAAAAACCAGTATTACTTTTATTAGCTGGTACCCTTTGACATTAAAGGTTGAGTCATGTGACCTTAATAACGCAAGTTGATAGGTCCACGATTCATTAACCTCCATCTTAGCTTGCCTCGAGCTAACATTCATGTTAGTTCTCATAAAGCCTCGATGAGCCACACTTCAGCTGTTTCCTGCGCTACACAGCTGAATCTGTCAAAACCGATTGGCCCTGCCGGCCGATCTATTAATCCCCCTGAGGAAAGACAACACCCGTCTTTGCTCGCACCAACATGGGGACTCCAGCCTCACACCAGCCATGTCTCTGCTAGGAGCCCGGATCCCGGATGCAACTGAGTGGCGGCCGGGACGAGTTGAGGGAGGGTCATCCGCCTCCAGACGATCCACTCCAACCTGCCAGTCTACGATCCATTGGACCGGTGCACTTGGTGAGAGAAACCCGAGCTGGTAAAACCAGAGGCCTGTTGATAAGCTAACTAGCTCACTCCAACACGTCACTGATCCACCATTAACTCTCCCTTCACTCACTCCTTAACCCAAATTAATAACCCTAGTCTAAACATCACAGACTCAGCCGTTAATCTCAAAGTTTAACCAACTAGAACACAATTACCATCGTGTCTAACTAGCTATTGTTCTTATTACCTCAACTGTTAAATGTGTGTACTATCGTCCGCTTTGTGTAATAAATTTTAAAAGATTTATTTCACGACTCTGGTTCAGATTCATCAACAAAAGGTACGTAAGCTAACTCACTGTTAATTAGGGAACCTAGTCTAAAATCTGTAAATTAGTATCAGCTATATCAAAGGTAACAGGCTCAGAGAAAGACCTTTATAAGTCCTAAATAGACTGAATAATTCACAGAAGGTGGGTACAATAAACAAAACGGTTTATTCCACTACATAGCTTTGTGTTGTCATGCAAAAGACAGAAAGGATGTTGTGCATGGTAGATTCAAGTAGCATATTTTTACCAAGTTCTAATTAAATTTGTGGCCCTTTTGTCTAAATGTAGTCTAAAATACAGTGGCAGGCCGTGACTTCCAACTCTGGGCCTTCGGTGATTTCCTCCTCAGGTCAATAGCTGTCGGTAGCTAACGAATCTCCGAGTTTAATTCAGATATCGCCGCCTTTGGACCAAAACAAGGCTGTATCCAATCACATGACACGTTCCTGTCATCTTCTGCGTAAGCACAGCTAGCTGGCCTGGGCCACTCAGACTCGAGAGCTGATTGGCTATCGCAACTGAACGTCTCTGCTGGCTGAAAGCGAACCACGGCCTGCTGTGTTGATTCTGAAGGTCCTGAGAGAAGCACTCAGGCGTAAAGCCCCTAGTGGCAGACTTCAATCTGCCTGACAACACAAGCAAGCTGAAATCTGATTGGACAACACCCTACCTTGGTATTTTAACACTGGAAGCAACGCAACCAAGTGGATATAATATGATATAAAGAGAATAGACCAGGGAGAACATTTTTATTTAATAATATTAACCAAAAGAAAAATACATTTACTTTTCTGAGTAAGTTTAGGCCAGCAGAGAAGGCCTTGCTGGCCCTGACGGCCCACCACTGCTAAAAAAGTAATCATAAATGCTAAATAGTTGGTGATTTAACGAACTACAAAATTAAAATTAATCAATTTGAAATGTAGGCAATTAGACCCACAAAACCCACAACAATGATTGGTTATAAACCAATTAAACATCAAATTCCCACAAAAACCCTTAAAGCCAAATAGTTCCACGATGTCCAACATAACAGCCAAGTCTTACGTCAAGAAATAGTTATTGGCCTCATTTAAAAAAATATAAAACCTTTTAAAAACCCTCTCTCACTACCCTTCTTTTTAGTCTTTTTAAAGCATTTTTTCCCCAACGTCACAGCAGGTAAAGTGAGTCATTTTTCTTTGTTGCTTGTAATAACTGTACATGATAAGGTCAGGTAGTACACTGTGCCTTCTGTTAGATCCATTCAGTGCCACAGTCAAACCACTTAGGCTTCAGTGTTCCGGCTTCATAACTACACATTCAGTAAGGTAGGAACGCACAAATACTCACATTGACACGCTCTTAGTTAGCCTTAACCTACAAAAATAAAAGAACTAGAGACAAAGAAGGATGCCGGTGCTTGAACGAGGTTGGTACAGTGCATCCTTGATCTGGTATCTCTGCAATTTCAAATGTATTTATGTGTAATTGATTATCGATTTAAGCTCTTTGGTCCATATTGTTTGCAGGAAAGAGGGAGCAAGCTGTATATTTTCAACATTTTTCCGCATTTTTGATATTACAATCTGGCTTTTTGCAATATTCATCATGGGTCTTAAGGGCGATTGATTACCTGAGCCCTTTCTAAGCATTAACCAAGGTTCCACTAACCCCAGCTGACCTCTATGTACAGCTTACCTCAGCCTTAATGCATAACTGCCATCCCTTTGCTATTTCTATACAGCTAAAATGACTTCTACAAACTTTTCTCCCTTCAGCTGGATTTTAACTGGGTGATGGACAGCATCTATTTGAATCTGGTGTGCTGACATGGAGGAGATGGGGGCACGACCATTTGAAAGTCAATATCACTGAGACAGATTGGCAGTTTGAGAAAGAGAAGTGACACGGTGAGTATTCAGAGGGGACAAATTGGATGGAGACATGTGTCATACTATTACAATATAAGAGCAAAGTCTGGCTTCTTTAATTTATTTTTTTAAAGGACCAAAGGATGTTAAATAAAATTAATTAGCTGCGATAATTCATGACTGACACGGTCAACGTGAGTCTCACTTTGAATCTGACCTGAACCGTACTCCAAGTTTTAATTTTTAAATAAGTCCCCCTCTCTCAAACAGTGGTGTAGAAGAGCAGCATAGCAATTAGGAGGCAACACGACAAACGTGATGGTGTTTTTTGGAGTAAAATACAGAATATAATCACTCACGACCACCCCCAACCAAGTTCTCTATCTAGTATGAGTATTCAAGACTTTTTTGTAATAAGCTTTTATTTATTTTTAAGTGTCACAAAGACCTCAGGCTGAATGTTGAATTTAAAACAAAAACGTGAAAAACCTTTCAACACCAAAAGTTTAATGTGCACAAAAAAGCTCGGGAAACAATAAAATGGCAGCCTACTTTGTGTATTTCCTAGAAACTACAATGTTTCATCTTTTTCCTGCACCTGTCTCACTTTGTCAAAACTTTTTCCACAACTAGACTTTAATTGTGCGCTAAAAAGGCTGAAAAAAGACCAAATAGCAAATAATTTTAAAAAAAAAAAACATTGGTTTTGGAGGTATCCTAGCCATGCTCATAACGTTCTTTGTATCATGATATGCTGTTAATGTCGTTATTGCTAATTACCAGCACTGCATGGTTATTTCCCAAAATACGTAGGAGTGGGACTTAAAACTTGATGGGAACCAGCCACTAGGAGGAAAGGTGTTTGTTCCAGCATCATCTTTCAGGATTTGGTTGGAAATATACTAAATCTATATGGTCAGGAGCCCACTGTTGAACACCAGAAGTTCTCCAGTAATCAAATGTACTTAAAACTGGCAAATTTAGCCTTAAAGGCATACTTTGCAACATTTTCATATTTTTAAATCTTTTCCTTCAGCCAGTATGTGCTAATATGGCCCTTTACAGGGTTAATGAAAAGTCACTTAGCCCCATCTGGTGCTTATATCCGGAATACCATGATTGCAAAATCTCATTCTCCGGTCCACCCTGCTGAAAAAACCAGCATAGACCAGCATATGCTGGTTCCAGCATATGTTGTGTTTTGGTGCTGGTATGCTGGTCCATAGTGATCCATTAGTTCAACCAGCATAGACCAGCATTGAATCATGTTGGTCTACCAGCTAAACCAGCACCAAACCAGCATAGACCAGCACATAACCAGCATTGACCAGCATATAAATCAAGACCATCATGATTTGTTTGCTGGTCTTTGCTGGTCTATGCTGGTTTGGTGCTGGTCTATGCTGGTTTGGTGCTGGTCTATGCTGGTTGAACTAATGGATCACTATGGACCAGCATACCAGCACCAAAACACAACATATGCTGGAACGAGCATATGCTGGTTTTTTTCAGCAGGGCAGTTCCCTGGAAGTCTCACAAAGCCACGTATCTCATGAGGGTTAGGCTAACCCAAAGTGGCTAGCTGTTATGCTAGCACCGGACTGTTTTTAGCTCATGATTCCTGATTTTTTTCGATCTCTCCCTGCTTGAACACAGCTGATTTCTTTGAAGGAGTAAATAATCGTTCCAGTAGAAAGCTATGAAGGCTGAGGAGACATTTCAACAGGTAGATTTAGGTGTTTCTGAGCAGAAACAATGATGCTAACATTTTTACGGCAGTGTTTTAAAACGGACACCAGGGAGAGCCAAAACAAGCAAAACTACATAGTATCCCTTTTACTCTTATTAGATTTAAAAAAATGTTCTGGTGGAGTTAAACATGACACAGAACCAAGTTTAACCCACATGCTTTACTCACTCCAACTGGGCTCTGAACCAAGAGCGGGCAAATATAAGGAGCCACATGGTGCCAAATATTTACATACAAGCACAAAGGCGCAGACACATTTACATTCTGACGTAGGTGTAAGTGTAGCCTCCGAGTGGCTTGCCACATTGTAAACATTAAAAATAAAAATTAAGGACTGGAGTATGTTTGTAAATGGTGTTAAATTATGGAATAATCTTAATAGGGAAACAAAATAATCAATGTCATTTAATATATTCAAAAAATGTACCAAAATGGGTGTATTAAGTAATTATGAAAAAGTACATTAAACCAATGATCATGATCAAATCTGGAAATGAGGACAAGACAGAGTTCATAATGAATCTAAGTGTTTGAAAATTGTATAGAATCTTTTTTGTTAAGTGGGGGCAGAAATTATAAGATTTTTTTTCTTCATTCTGCTGCTGTTTTGTTCAAATATGATTTTTGTTATGTATATCTTATTGTTTATTTTTTTTTGTTTTATTTATTTTTATTTGAATTAAATAAACTTTGACAAAAAAAGGACCAAATAAATAATAAATTAGTTGCCACAAGCTTTTATAAAAATAACTAGTTAACAATGTTTGAGTCTAGACTTCAATTTTTGTGCACCAAAAACAAAAAAGGAATCTAGATGTAGGCTTTATTTTTCTAAACAAAATCTGACATTCTACCTAAAGTATATTAGACATTATGATCAAACTTAATCCTTCAAATAGCGTTGAAGTTTACTCTGGTCTAATTAAACTAGCAGGTATTTTTTGCCATAGTTGTTTTTTTTTTTTTTTTTTTTACAGCAATCACATTTGTTCAGTTGTATTTGGCACTAAAGATTTTTTCTCTTCATTATAGAAAAGCTCTTTGAAAAGATCCTCTTAAAGAAACACCGGTCATCGAATCTCTGTGCTTTATTATGATGAACTTCCTTTGTTCCCTTTTTTTTTTGGCAGTCGGTCTTTGGGCTTAGCGCAGGAGTACAGGAGTGTTTCGGCCGAAAGCACAAACAGCCGGACTGAAGGAATAAATAGATTTTAAAGTGTATTGGAAAGAGAAGCACAGTGGGCACAAAGAAAGAAAACACTCGGAGAATGAACTTTTAGAGACACGGCTTCCTCTGGACATTGTTAGATGTAAATAAAAGACTGAGGTAACTGTCAGCTGAATGGATGCTATAATAGATTTTATGTATTTTATAAGCTTTCATATCATTTATGGGAATTAAAGTACCGTAACGTAAGGTTTAACAGTGATAACTTGAGGTAAAACACATGATGGTTTAAACTTTTTTAGGCGGCTTTAACTTTACTTGTGAGACTTTTTAAAAAAGCCTAAATGATGTGAGGTAAAACAACAGTTCACCATTTTGATTTAAAGTCCATTGCAATCAAAGACTGCTCCCCGTTCTCTCAAAAGCACACCTAAAAAACCGGAGAATGCCTTTGTAAATCGTATCCTTTAGCAGTAATTTCTACAAGCTCTTGCCAAATTCTAATCACATTTATGTTCTATTCGTTATTAGAAATATAAGCGATTACACCAATTTAATGGGTCTACTGTATTTGATTTGTAAAGAGATGCAGTAACTTTCAATAAAAACCCAACAAATTGTGAGAAATATGAAGTTATTTCACTCTTTTTGCTTTGAGCAACATCCTAGGGCTGAATAAAGAGAGTAAAGGCTGTTCTATATTTAGGGTAGACACGCTTGGTGTAAGACTGCCCATTGTCATTTTGATTTGTGTCTCCATTTAGCTCCGGAGTGGTCAAATAATAGAAGGAATTTTGGGAAATAATGAGCAGATCTCGCTCGCCACAAACAAGCATTTATTTTCACCCCCAAATGTTAGACGACTGGCAGATGCCGTTATTATACGTTTCCCTGTTGTGAAACAAATTGGCCATCAAATCAAGCTGAAATTTTGCTTCGGCGGCTCAAGTTCAGCATGTTAAACTAATAGATGGCAGTTCTCACTGTGAAATAGCCAGAGCAGAGATTGACCGTGACTAAAGCACATGGTTTCTGGGTCTGGTTGATTGTTTTCAGATAGTCTGATCCAGTTGGGGTTTGCGTTTCATCGCCTACACGCTGAAGTCTTTTGTTTGATCAAACTTTTGCCATGTTTTGGGACATAAACAATATTTTTTCTGAACAGAGGCTACTGAGGAAGCTATCTACAACAGGTACAATAGTACTTGATTTTCTTTTTACAAGAAAATACTCCAAAGGGCAAAAATATGTACCATATTTGCCCGAATATAGGACGACCCTGATTATAAGACGACCCCCATTTTTCAAGACTGATCTTCAGAAAAAAGAATAAATTCCCTTTTTTAAAGAAACTATTTTTTATTAAATTTTGAGAAAATAATTTATATGGTACCTTAATTATAGACTGCTTTAATATTTGCTTATTAATCAGACAGGAACTAAAGTTCTATGTGACAACATATTTCAGTCAATTGGGAAAAAAAAGAGATAAAAGAAGCTCTCTCTTCCTCACTCTGGCTGTGTGGGCCCTCCCTCCTCCCTCTCTCCTTCTCTCTCTCACTGAGACTGTGTGTGTGTGTGTGTGTGTGTGTGTGTGTGTGTGTGTGTGTGTGTGTGCGCGCAGCTTCAGAACCGGGTCCTGTGGACCTCAGGCAGCGCTGGATTCTCAGGTGTTTTTCAGGCTTGAGGATGAATGCGTGTGTGAATTGAGTGACGCGCTCACCTGTACAGAGCTCACGCTGAAAACACTGCAGCTGCAGCGGGTCCGACAGAAGGTGTCGGCTCCATACGTACTAAACAGACCCGGACCGAACCAAAAACCCAAACTAGTCTGAAAACGCCAGAAGTTGATCTGGCTGGAGCTGGACTTTGACATCAGGTGTTTTAATCTTCAATAGACCTGTAAGAGGTGGAGCGGACATCTGGGACTGCTCGCGGTTGCTGCTTCCTGCTGGCGGCGCTTCTGCCGTTTGAACATAAAGCATGCGCCCCCTGCTGGGGCGCGATAGTAAGACGACCCACCCTTTTCAAAATTATTTTTAATGAAAAAAACCTCGTCTTATATGCGAGCAAATACGGTATTTACCGTTGTTGCATAGTCTTTATATGAGGTTGCAGTCTTTAAAACATGCCTAACATCCGCTTTTGTCATTGTGCATGACAAATGTGGATCAAGAAACATCTGGGGAACTGTACACGGTAAAACATTTTTAAAAAATGCACAACAGAAGGACAATCTGGTATTATGTTCCCTGAAGGGTTGAAAATTGGACCTCAAGAGTAACTGTGTACATTTTTGAGGGCTTAAATGGTAAAGTATTTTAAATGCTAGGGTACAATGTCAAGGGACCAAAGATACAAAAAGTCTGTAAACATGGTGGTAGAGCGTAGGTAGAGCGTTTATCTTGCAATCTGAGGGGTTTTGGTTTAAGCCCCACTCTGGCTGGATCACCTTGTCTTTATGTCGTTGGGAAGAACCATTTACCCACATTGCCTGTTGGTGTTGCTAGGTGGGTCCGTCATAGTAATAATAATAACTTTATTTATATAGCACCTTTCTCAGGCCAATGGCCACAAAGTGCTTTACAATAAAAACAGTTATAAAAAACACAATGGATAAAACTTGATAAGAACATAATAAAACACAAAAACAAAAACTTGATAAGAACATGATAAAACGCAAAATAAAAACATGATAAAACAAAAACATCATGCAACCTAAAATCAGTTAAAAGCGAGCCTGAATAAATGAGTTTTCAACTCTTTCCTAAAAGAGTCAACAGAATCCAGGCTACGCAGAGGAGGAGGTAAAGTGTTCCATAATCTTGGAGCCACTACTTTAAAAGATTGATCTCCCCTGGACTTAAAATGTGATCTAGGAACCTCCAACAGCCTCTGACTAGCAGAGGCTGACTAGCTGTCATGTTTGTGTATGGTTGCTCTGCTTTTGTGGCTACAATGTAGCTTACTGCCATCAGCATGTAGATGACTAATGTAAAGTGCTTTGTAGTCCATGACTTAGAAAAGTGCTTTACAAATGCAGGACATTTACATTTAAACATACTTGTGTAGGCAGAACGATCATCCATCTGACCGACTGATTAGCTTGGTGGTATTGTCACTTGCCATAGAGACTGGAAGGTATGGGGGCTTAAGTCCATACCAAACAACAACTGCCCACTGACTCCAGTTCTGATTAACATGTCAGGTGTTGGGGAACCAGGATTATCTCATCAAATAGGGTGACTGTGAAAAAAATCCCTATGTATAAAATAGAGAAGACATTCTGGTAGAAGCATTTTTTTGTGCCTTATGAAACATTCCGTATTTGTATCAGTAATCTAGCATCTAGAGCTGCCAGCAAAAGTCCAACACTGATTTATAAAAGGTACAAACTACAAGAGTACCAGCAAGTACCCTCAGTTGAGTGTGATAGAGCAATACTTTTTAGGGTACCACCACAATTACAAGTTATTGTACCCCTAAAGGTACAGTTGGGAAACTGTACCCCTAAAGGTATAGTTGGGTACATTGTTTAGAAGTGTACATTTAGTAAATTGTCAGTTCAAAGTTTCCTTTGCAAAGTTCCTTCAAAGGATTTGGAAAAGTACTGAGCATCATAAAACTAAACCATCACCCTGTTATTGTTTAAATAGACACCAATTCATAACTCAAGTCTCGAAGGACAAAAGATTCAACAAACAACCACCTTTCAGTCTATAGTTACTCTCTGGTTTCATCTTTATTTATACGCTGTACCATGAAAACCACTTAGGAGATGAAGGGAAAGTGAATAGGATTTCTAAAAGTAATGCTTTTCGAACTTTAAAACTAAAAAAAAGAAAGTCAACACCTGTTTTTTCTTCAGGTTTTTTTTTTTTTTTTTTGGTCTTTAAGACTTTGGCTGTTTCAGCTGCCCGTTGTCCATTTAATCTCACACTGACTAATTTTCCTCCTCAAAGCCACATAGAAGGTAGTTCTTTAAGACTCTAAAGAACTCATAAACAAACTTCCCTAAAACTTCTAACACCATCAGACTGAAAAGGCACACTAGTGAAAAAATAATTTACTCCCAGCTTTCAAATCTGTAGTATTGTGAAATAAAGTAGAAGGGCAAATATTTCATGAGTGAATCAGGTTCTGAAGTGCCAGGGCCTTAGATCTAGACATCACACAGAAACCCCTGGGGTTACTGGAAGATATCATTGAGGTCCCGTTGCTGTGAAAGGCTTCAAACCACAACTTGAAGGGCCAAATTTGCAGTTTCTTTTCAAGAACCTGAAACGAACTCTTCAACTGTCCAATCAAACTCAATGAATGCATGGCATTAAGGAGCAGTGGCGCTATACAACACAACCCAACTATAATTATATGTTGTTGGTCAGAATACAAATGACACAACTTAAAGAGAATGTAAACCTGGCCTAGAATCTTGTGGTTTTAGTGCCTGTATCCCTGTGTAGATACTCAAGCTAAGAGTTTGGTTGCAGCAATGGCAACTCAATTGTGTATAATATAATATCAATGACTTAAAGAGCATATTTTAAGTTCTTTTTTTAAATTATTCTGATAAAACTCTGTCCAAAAATACTATTTGAAATGTTTGAGGGTATTTTGTTTTACAATACATTTTTTAAAACCATTTTTCTAGTCAAAAGTGCCCCTTTTTGCAAAGCTTCTAAAAACGCTTTTTTTTTCATATGTGGACCTGTGACGTCAGCTAAGGGAGCTCCTAGCTAGGTGGCGCTGCTTACAGTGTTGTCAGATGTAGATAAATAAAGTATTTGTAGGATAATTTAACACTCTGTACGATCAATAATCCCATAAATATGATCATTTGAGCCCTTTGTTGTGTGGAGTTTGTGTAACAGATGCTTGTTTTAATCATTGTGTAGATTTTTTAAAGCTAAACTACTTTAACATCTCCAGACTGGCACCGCTCTAGTCTGCCAGCTGCCTGCTCGCTGTCGGCGATGAGTTGTTAGTTTTAGGTTAGAGCGCTCTTTAATCCAGTCGGTGTGAATTCATTTTAATAAAAAATGCTAAATTATTATGTTTATGAATGCCAATCGCCAGTCTGTCAGGACACTGAGTCAACAACGGGACGGCTTCCTTACCGGTACGGTGACTTCTGTTTGGAGACGAAAAACCCCGGTGGTCCTGGTCTAGTCCAGGACTGGATGTGATGGAGTCCCACATACCGACGAAAAACATTCAGTGTGACTCTAAACAGGCGCCGTTACTTCGATCCATTCACCGGAACCGCTGTTAGCACGCAGCAGCTAACAGGAGCTAACGGGGAGACTTGAGTCTTGTTTCCATGCCAGGTTTGGTACGGTTCGTGGTGGGTTCGTGTCCGGTACCGATCAGCGATTTCATGAGAGCATTTCCTTCAGGTGTCTGACCCTCACCTGGCTGGCGGGGTACAGTAAATCCATGCCGCGATGCTCTCCAGAGGGGATTCCCGTTCCCAGCGGGGCTACCAAGAGGGGATTCCCGTTCCCAGCGGGGCTACCAAGAGGGGCTTCACGGCGGGGTTTCCAGCCTGACCCGACACTGTTTCGGTCAGCCTCGAACCGTTTAGCTGCATCCTGTGAAACTTTTTATAAACTCTTTCATTTCTTAACAATCCACCTGAACGCAGCTCAATGTTTGGAGCTCTGATGATCAAAAACCTGGTGCTAAACGCTGGTATTTTATCCAGACCCGAGTGAGGAGGTGGGTCACGGTCTACAGCTGGACCGACAGGGTACAGCCTTACAGGACTGATTGTTTTTATCTTTTTTTTTTTATCTTAATAAAATAACTGCTCACTATAGTAATAAAGTAATAAAATAACGGCACTCTGGGGGTTTGTTTTGCTCGTCACAAGCAGTGATAAGTGGATCAGTTTTCTATATAGAGAACGAACGG
Source organism: Callopanchax toddi (assembly GCA_006937965.1). NCBI lineage: Eukaryota > Metazoa > Chordata > Actinopteri > Cyprinodontiformes > Nothobranchiidae > Callopanchax > Callopanchax toddi. The sequence goes on along the minus strand of SSNR01000057.1, from coordinate 461,329 downwards.
TCTCCCTGAACTGTCGTCACTTCCGGTTTGGTGAAAAAATTGACAATTCTCACAAAAACGAATCCAAGAGCCTAAATAAGCTGAATTTGTGTAAATTTTTATTCAGAAAAAGTTTCTATTATATTTCTCTAAACATTTGTTTAAGGGAGTGTCTAACTTAAAATATGCTCTTTAAACTAACACCCTACCCCTTAAAAACATCTGGAGCATACTTTAAATCCCGCTGTACTTGAAATCTTTCCATATCCATGTCAGCTGTTTTCATTTTTGTTCTCCCATTTACCACGTTCCTTCAGGCAGGGGAACATGAAATGGTAGCAGTACAAGACAGTATACCACTGCCAAAGAGGGATAAAGACGATCCTAAAACCAACAGGTTGGAAATTAAAAGTTAACCCTGCATCTGGTCTTTTCTTTAAGGAAATTCACTAATAACATTGACTGATCCTTAAAGTGAAACAGGAAAACAAGGTGTCTTTCCCAAAGGAAAAGCTAGACTGACAATGGGAAAATCAGTTATAGAAAATATAATATGAAATGAATGAGGCAACTCATAATAGAATTGATTAATGATAAGTAACCAAGAAAAAACAAAACACAATCTAGTATATGTAATCCTACAAAATCAGATACCATGGTGAGTTGCAATGTAGTGAGGCATTGCCAAGCATTATCAACCGGAAAGTTGAAATATAACAAAGCCCTCTAATAATACAAGTTGGGATTTCCTACATTGGATGGTGGAACCTACAGGAGCAATGCGTTGATTCAATGCATAGCATGCAGGATAGTAGTACTAGAAACGACGGCTTTAGACCAAAAAAATCCAATTCAAGTTGGTCCAGAAAGGTTTATTAGTGGCATGGCTTAGGCAATGGTGTCCAATGATGGTCCTCAAAAGATACTCTCCTACATTTTTTGTTGTTTCCTTGCTCCAACAAACCTTATTCAGTGTTTGAACAACTTTTTACCTCTTCTCGCGTTTGTAGAAATTGGTGAACTTACCATTAACTCAGAGAAGAGAAACATCTAGAACATGCAGAAAGTAACACAATTGGACCTTAGATCTAACAATAAAGATCTAACAACCCC
>SSNR01000057.1:431757-460227 GCA_006937965.1 Callopanchax toddi | reverse complement strand
CCCCCCCCCCCCCCCCCCCCCCCTTAGATCTAACAACAAAACCCAATTCATGTTGGTCCAAAAAGTAAATACTGTAAGTGGAAATGGCTAAACTGGCTAAGATGATTGTGTCTAATCCGGGTCTTTGGGGGCCACTATCCCAGATTTTAATTGTTACCCTGCTCCAACACACTTGATTTATTGGGAAAATTGCCTGTTCAACATGCCTTCAAGTTCCACAAACGTAAATCATCAATGGCCCACATTTGTAAAGCGCTTTTCCAAGTCATAGAGGCAAACGCTGAAGTGCTGACAAACCACCGGACTTCTGAGTTTGTCTGACCACCATCAGCAGGCAATGTGGGTAAAGTGTCTTGCCCAGAAACACAACGATAAAGTGACACAGCCAGAGCAGGAATTGAACTAACAATCCTCCATTTGCAAGCCTTTTAATCACCCACTGAGTCAAATCAGGTGGGTTGGTGAAGAGAAACATGTCAAACATGCAGGATGGTGGCATTCAAGGACAAGGATTGGACAGCACTGAGTTAAGATCCATCTATCCATTCTTTTACTCAACTTTCCAAAGTCGGGTCGCGGGGGCAACAGCCTAAGCAATAAAGCCCAGGCTTCCCTCTCCCCAGTCACTTTGGCCAGCTCCTCCGGGAGATCCTAAGGCACTCTCAAGTCAGTCGAGAAACATAGTCCCTTCAGTATGTCCTGGATCTTCCTTTACATCTCCTCCTGGTTGGATGTGCCTGGAACACCTCACCAGGAAGGCGTCCTTACCAGACGCCCGAGCCACTTCAACTGGCTCCCCTCAATGTGAGACCTTGGTGGTCTTATCCTCAGCTACAGAAGCTGGTCCTTAGTACGTGGGTTAAGGTCCATCATATAATATGTTTGTGTACCATGAGTGTAAAGTCAACTCTAAATCTTTCTCTGTATACTCAATTAATGTGAAATAAGATTTGAAACTTGTCCAGTGGGGCTTGTGTTTTATTATTTTTTTACATATCTAAACATGTACTGCCTGGATCAAGAAAACTTGAGTCACGTTGGTGCATTCATCTACTTTGGTCCAGCTGAACTGTACCACTAAAGCACTTTTCACTGGATATGCTCCAGCCCTGCCATAACCCCAGGGGAGGGAACGAATGACAACAAATGGTGTCTCATTGATGTGCGTGAAAGCTGGTGCAGAGTCGGTGCAGCGAGCAGCTAAAAGGTGAGCCCTGAGCCGACTACAGAGCACCAATGTGAGTTTCCCCTTTCCTCTTTGGTGAGAATAAACAACTCGTCCAGAAAAGTTCAGGCATGTTTATAGGTGTGAAAAGGCACGAACCGAGAAAAGAAAGTCAAATTTTTTGAGTTCATCCCAATTAAATAAATGACTCATTGCAGAGCTAAAGCTGAGTAGATCAGAACAGCATTGCCAACGGGTCTCCCACTGTTCCAGCCAGCAGGGCTCGGCCACCCTCGGAGATTAATCAAACTCGTGGAATGTTTGATTTGCATTTCATTAAGGATTCGGGTGGGAAATTAATAGGGAGGCACTTTGTTTTCGACAGACAGGCTTTGGTAAATTTCAAACCCATCCTCATTTGTGTCGTGCATTCGTATTGCGATGTCACACAAATTTTGTTTTTAATCACCAGCGGCGTGGCTTTGTGTTTCACTCAGGCTGTTCTTTAGGGAATGGGAAGAGAATCAGATACTTTTCTTGTCCCAACTTTTCTCTTTTCTTAATTTTTTATGCTGGCTCTGATTTACTTTGTGTGTTGTGTGTGCTTGGTTAAAACCGCATGTCCAAAACTCTATTCTACGTCTTGGCCGATCTTTAAATTTTAATCAGATGACTGAAAAGAAACTGAGCCATGTCAGGTTATATCATTCTAACCATTCCCTGCATTACTTACTATTCATGGTAAAATGAATAAATAACCAAATGCCAGGGTATATCAAACAGAAAACCTTCTGCATTTGTACACTTTTGTAAGAATTCATTAGATCCCAGCCTCGTACTACAGTTTTCAAAAACTGTAAATGTTCTTATATAATTAACTATATGTATTTGTCCCATATATCCAAACAGCTGAAAGTTACGCTATGAACTCAGATGGGTTAAACCGTGATCTCTTTTTACTGTCCAAATGAATCCCGTGTTTCAGTGGCTGTGCAAACTCCGGAACATCTGGGTCACATCAAATTCGTGACATCTGTGTCCTTTTGAGTGTCTGCCCCAGATATCGAAAATAGTCACTGTCAGGGATGTGCACAGGCTTACTACGTGCTTTGTTCTATTCAGCTGGTGTACCGTCTAGGAAATGTGATTTAGATGTACCGTAGGATGACATACAACTCCGTTTTGATTAGATTTTTTCCCTCAGTTTAACTCCAGTAGATTGAGATATTAGCCTGAATTTAATAGCTCTTTCCCCCCCAAAGCAAATTAATTCTAACCAGTGAAGAGATAATTGTGCAGACTTATTCCAGTCAGAAGCAATGATGGTTCTTGTGCTGTAAGCGTGGGTTACATTTCCTTCTTTTATACTTACCTCTACTCCTGCTACACCTAATACTGTTGTGGATTCATTTTACTTCATAATTAGAGAAGGGCCTCAATTGCTAACCAGATTAACCAGCAACGCCGTTGCGATTGACGTATTAAGCACACCTGCTTTAAGTAGTTTTTATGAGACACTACAACACTACATATAATCAAATTTGACATTACAGGATGCCTGATTACCATCTATAACATATGTATGTATTCAGGTTCCGACATGCAACCTTCATAGACACAGTTATTAGGAAAGTTGACCCTTCCACAGGGTTTGGTTTGACTTGGCAACCAAACTAGACAGAAAGAAAGAAACTGCAGAGGACTATTAAAACTTAACAGAGGATCACTGTTGCAAACCTGCCCTCCATCTAAGACCTGTACTCCTCTAGAGGGAGGAAACTGGCAAGTGGCATCAGCAGAGCGCCGTCTCACTCAGGATTTAACCTTTTCTCACCTCTCTCTCTTTTAGACAGTGCTACAGATGCCACAAGTTTTAGGTCTGAAAAAGATTTTTTTTTCTCCCCTAGGCAATAATGCATTGAACAAATATGTTCAACCCCCACAATGCAGAGATAACTGTTTACTTTTGTTTTATGTCAATGTGTCCTGTATTTACTCATGTTTACTTCTGTCTATATTCGTTACTGATAGTATGTTCAGTAATGATTTTGCTTGGAAAATATGCAATAAGATCAAGAACAAAGTGAGAGTACAGCAGGGGTGTTCAATTATATATGCCAAAAGTCCAGATTGCCCTACACAACTCAGTCCTCGGTCTAGAGGACGGGGGGTTGCAGGTGTGTGATTCGCTTGCAGCCTGGCCATGGCCTACTCCCATGGAAAAAAGTTCCAAACCACGGATGGTGTGGTCCCGTTAAAGAGAAGGGGTGCCAGGTGCCAAGCTTGTCGTGGGCCTGCGGTAGATCCTCATCGGTCCTTGCGTCTTCCTGGATGTGCCACCTTCACCTGGACTGGGTCCTGGATTTGCAGCCTGTTCCAGAAAGAACTGCTCTGGGTCCTGATCCGGACAAAAGTATGCCATTTGGTGATGCCTGGACTAGTCATTCCTTGTGTAATACTTAGCCAAATAAACCTGACTCTTGATATTTAAAGATGCAAGTTTTACCATCTGTGACTCTTTTCTGCTAATGTACCTCATACTACTTTTGAAATGTGTACCTGGAGAGGCTTTGACAGATTGGAGCAACACATCTGGGTTCTTAGCCCATGTGCAGTGGTCCTCCCCCATCCTACGTGAACATAAACTTTCCACTTTGACTTGGGGTTAATGGAAGTCCTGAGATGTTTACCAATAAAATGGTTATGAAACTACAGTATTACTGATTTGAATCATTATTTTATACGTAGAGCACCAAGGGTATATTTTATTGCCTTAGAGAGGTTTAGCAGTAGCTGCAGAACTGTTACAATCTTTCATTGTAGTTAAAAAACAATAGTATGATTTTTAGGGCATGAAATGGCTACCATTGCAAGTTTGGTACCAGCAGTTTTACATCATTTATTTTTACCCACAAAGAGGTGTGGCCAATTGAAAAAACAGGAAATGACCTGATGTTTCCCCAATCTATTGAAAGCCCCCATAAGTCACCCTTTCCTTAGATCACACAAAGGACTGGGGACACTACATGTGAATGTTGTCGGGGTATGGCTAAGGTGTTGGGGCAGTTTCACATTTATGGCCACCAAGCTGCATTAATTTAATTGCTAAACCGATTAAATGGTCTTGAGCATTATTCTCCCGGACCTCTCTGTTAGAAAACAGCATGAATCTGCATAGATGGGATGTCAGGATTTAACACACTGATCCAGATCATATCAATGGCATGGTTATTGATAATCAATTTCAATGAACCCACACCAGGTTGTAGACCAATTTAAATTTACACACTGACAATCGATATTATGGAGCTGCTTACTGGCCTGCAGACTTTACATATCCTGAGGTTGTTCCTCATGGGGGAAGGGAAATTATGCTTCATTTCTATACCTGTAGATGTGATGCATTTGGACCCATTCTTCCAGTCTAAACCACTGCATTGCAGATGATAATGATGTTACTGTATAGATTTTTGTTAACTAATTTTGCCTGATTGTAATTTCTGATGAGAGGAGCGCGGACATTAATGACTATGGATTTTCTGAGTCCAACTTGTCAGAGTTCGACTGTTCATTAACATAGTGCATATCTGGGTGTGGTGGTGGTTGTGGAGGCGACCCACGCTACAGATTGAAAATGCACTAACAAAGTGAAATATCACTTCAAAGGCCAATTTTGGCACAGGCCATTGCTCAGAGCCTAATATATTTTATGCTAACAAGACCTGCATGTCTTCATCGATCTGGCAAAGAAATTATCATAGATTTGCAAGGGTTTCACCGTGGGCTACTCATTTCGGAGACCCCCTGGTAGGAGCTTTTCATGCAGATCACAGTGTTAGCTTCAGGTGAGAAACTGCCGTGTATGCAATGCAGATAACATTCAACCTCTGTACAAAAAGTTTGAAATATGTTGATAGCAACTGCATCTTTTTTCTCAAAAACTATAAAAGCAACAAAAGATTTGATTCATCCTTTAAAAAACAGTCAAAGCAAGTTTGATTAATTTTGCCTTGTAATTTAATTAGTTTGGGTTTTAAAAATGCTCTTTTTTTTCTTGATGGTTGTGTTTAAATCAGTCACTAAAATAAACTTGTTGAATAAAATACATGTTCTGCATAGTCATTTTGCTTTTCCTACGTTGGATCAATAATCAATAACTTTTTTTAATTAGTTGTTCTGACGGCCCAGTACCAAATGACCCACGGACTGGTACCAAGAGGACCTTTGCCTTACAGTCCATAGAAAATCACCAGAGATGTATTGATCAGATGCCTGAACCACCTCAGCTCATTCCTTTCAATGTTGAAGAGCAGTGATGCTACTCTGAGCTCCGCCTGGATAATCCTCACCTCATCTCTAAAGCGTGGGTCCTACAGGAAACATTAGCGCCGTGCTGCATATCTGGTCCTTCTGGTCTCACAGCACGAGTTTCTGAAGTAGCATGTCATTGGACGCTGTTTGCACAATCGTGCAATAATCACAATATCTCACTGGAACTGAGAACAGGAAATATGAAGTGCTCCTTTTGGTCTGCACCAACCATCTTGATCCAGTAGTCCATCTCTATATCTATCCTACCATCATACTTGAACTCCTCCATTCGATGAACTCACCCTCAACCTGGAAGGGCAATTCTAACTTTTTGAACACCTTGATGAAGGAGGGTCATAGAACACAATCTCTGTCAGAAGAGGTCTCCTTCCTAGAGCACATCCTCGGGCTGATACTGGTATCGGTTAAAGTTACCCGATACCAGGAACCGATACCAGTGGCTTCACTGTCTGTTAGTGATGGGACCAATTAACACTGATAAGTGGTTTGTTCGCAACTGACAGCCACACCCATTGGCACAGCTGCACCTTTGACAATGAAGGCAGCTTGACTTCTTTTGTTATCTTGAAAGTTTCAACTCATCCTATTGAAAAACAGCCATTCACACCTCCAACAGATTCATCACCCAAGCCCTTTCCCAACAATAACTCCTCTCCACACCCCTCCCTTTCACCCTCAGACCCCCTGCCTGCATTAACAGGCTTTTGTTTGTTTCGCCATGAAATTAAGAAGTGAATACAAAGCAGGCATGCATAGTGCTTACAGTCACCCACAAAAAATGAACGGTTCTCTACAAAGATTCGGTTCTCCTAGTTCACAGTAAAGAGCCGTTCAAAAGATTCGGTTCGTTCATGAACGTGACATCACTACTGTCTGTGACTTCTGTTGAAGTTTCCTATATTGAACACTAGGGGGAGCTATTGAGCTAAAGAGAAACAGTGTGGGTTGAGAGCTGGAGATGGTGCCAAATAGTTCATTTTATTTGGTTAAAATGTGGAAAACTGCAATAATTTCACTGTGAAACCACAGAAAATGGTCATTTTTCACCTTACACTGTCAGAAATGAAAGGACAAGAATTGTACCTTTTTTGTCACTGGGGTGGTACCCTCAAAAGTACAATTTTGTACCTTTAACTGCAGGGTTGTATCCTAAGGGGTACAAATATGTACCCTTTAGGATACATATTTGTACCCCTTAGGATACATATTTGTACCCTTTAGGGGAACAAATTTGTACCCTAAAGTACATGTTTGACTAGTAAAAGGTACAAACTACAAAGGTAAAAATTTGTACCCCCAGTTAAGGTACAAAATTGTACCTTTTGAGGGTACCATTTTGAACCTTAACTGGGGGTACAAATTTTTACCCTTCTAGTTTGTACCTTTTACTAGTCACAGCTGTACCTTAGGGTACAAATTTGTACCCCTTAGGGGACATATATGTACCTTAGGGGACATATATGTACCCTAAGGAGTATAAATATGTAGCCTAAAAGGTACATATTTGTACCCCTTAGGATATAACCCCCAGTTAAAGGTACAAAACTGTACATTTGAGGGTACCACCCCAGTGACAAAAAAAAGGTACAATTCTTGTCCTTTATTTCTGACAGTGTATATTTTAGTTTTGTGATCATTTTTATTAATTTTATTTTATTTTTATCTAACTCAGTTATTTGTTGTAAAAAGCAGAGAAGAAAAAATAAAACCTGTATTCCAATTTGTTGCATTTTTTTGTGTGGTAGAAGTATCGGTATCGGTACTTGGTATCGGCAAGTACTCAGATTTAAGTATCGGATCGGTTTTGAAAAAAGTGGTATCGGCACATCCCTAGTTTTTTTTTTACAAGTATCTGGTGGTTTGGCCTTGGCTCCTGGGGCTCAAAGTGCACAGGCTATGTACCTTGACATGGGTCAAACACATAGGGGCAGAAGACAAAGTTATGTGTACTTTAGGCTGAGTGGCAGGTGAGGGGAATGCTTTACATGCTTTGACATGTTTATAGTGCATACTTTGTATCTGTAAAATTCTTCCAAATTAACTACACACGTAGCATCAAAAGACAAAGCGTATGAAGAAAAATCATATTTTTGTCAGGAAGACTGTAATGCTTGAGGGTAAAACACCATCTAATACCTGTATTGTGTCACAGCAGGATGCCTGTTAGAAATAAAGGACCCCCCTCCCCCACTGACTCTCATTTTACTCTAAAAAGACCGCTTGAAACCTGCAGCAGACACTCAAAGCCACTACATCATGCTCAACCCTGTCTACTTAACCAGAAAACCTCCTCGCTGTGCAATTATGTAACATTTGGGGTTACGGGGTCACAAAGTCATTAAATGCTTTTCTAATTATTATTGATTGAAGCTCCATGCGATCAATGCAAATCTCAAGTGTAGCCAAGAGATGGACGAGGCGTGGTAGTGGTGGACCCATACCACACCTTGGAGGAAATTGAAGGTGGTGTCAAGAATTCTGCTGGTTTCTTTGGTTATAAAGGTCTTAATTTCCCATATTCACCACAGTATAAAGAAAATATTAACATAGAGGCAGATTTTTTAATCAAAGCAGAAGGATTCGGTGCTCTCTCTGGAGCAAATTTCCGGAGACGTTCTGCACAGAGAATGCAGGCTGTGTGAATTTCAGTACATACGGAAGCTGTACGGAAACATTCGTTTCGGACCCGGTGTGAACTATGTCTAAGCTATGTCTAACTATGTTTAAACTAAAAATGTTTTACGCCTTCAGTAATCCACTTTGGTAATGGTTGTGCTTTGACTAGCCATTAGCTCATCAATTTTTTATCAGAATATTCTTTAAAAAAATAGTTTTTTTCTATTAATCCCATTATTCTCCTGTGCTTTAATCTACAACTTTATCATTCCTTTTAGATTTCGCCTATACAGAACATCTCTGTCTGTTAGTCTCAATCTGTCAATCAGCCAAACGATTTAAACCTAATAACAAACAGGAAGTGTGTCGGCTCTGCCTTTCATGACCCGTCATTCTACAATCTGCTTTTCTTTCTTCCCCCCCCCCTTGCAGTGTTCTGCAGCACACACCAGCCCCCTGGAGTGTTTTCCTTTCCATCCCTTAAAAATTGCATGAGAATTACTGTAAGTGGAGCATATCTGTCTTTCAGGACCTGTCGCAAAGAGTCAATGAAAACTCATTAGCTGGATGCATCAGAGGTGAAACTAATTTTAGATTATAATAGAAAGGTCATCACACGTGCAATTCTGCATTTATATCTTTTTGACTCTTCCTCCTATTACCGGAAGGATCGTCCATGCAGTTGAGAGTCTGTGTTTGTTTAAAGGCTTGATAAAAAGCTAAAGAGGCTGTTAAATCTTAGCGATAAGATTCCATTTTCTTGTTTAAATGTTAATTCTTGCGAGCCTGTGGTCCCTCGTTGTCTTGATGCTCTTTGAATCTGCCTTTCTGCTCATCAGATCCCGACAAACAATGATTAGTCTCTCTCGTGTCGTCTTTGACGGCATTCCAGAACCTTTGAATTTGTTGCAGCATTCATCACACGTGAAGTTTGTCTCTTATCTTTGCAAAAAATTTTAAAAAAGGAAGATGAAGACAAAAATGCTCTGAAATGACGAATAAACAGCGATGACTTTTTCTCAATTCACGATGGTGTTTTGCACGATGAGTACCTCACATGAATAAATGGGGGAAAAAAACAACCGAAGGCATCTTTTTTAGTTCATATGTTCCAGAAGACGCCGAGGCAATTTGGGTTTTGGAGCTACAGGCTGCAAGCTGCCATTCAGATCACAAACAAAGCCACATTAAAGTAAGAAGCTTATGTTGTCATTTGCTGGGGCTGCTTCTGCTTTGTTTTGGAATCGCTGGTTATAAATGCCTTCTGATGGGTTGTTTTTATTGCACTACTGAGAATAAGCAAACCGTTGAACTCATGGGACTGAATGGGTCTGACCTCTTGTTTTTCTGGACTATTTCATTAGAGGGGATGTTAGATAACCTAGCTGAAAATTTAAAAGGGAACTTTTCCACTTAATTAACAGCAACAGAACCCAAATACACAGACTAAAGGATTCAAATAATGCTAAACGCAATTAAAAAGGGGCTTAATGACAGTCAGGATAGTCCTTTTGATTGAACACGTTGGGTAATGTTGGATTTTTTGACCCCGACTTTTGGAAAACACTTAACATCAATCCAGTACTCTTGTGTAGGTGCTACACGCCAGTAATCAGCCGTTCTCCAATTGATATCACGCCCAAGAAGCTTTATCTCAATCACATTTAGACTAAATATTAGGGCAGTTGTGGATCAGCAGGTAAATGCGTTTGTCTGATGATCAGAAGGTGAGTGATTCCATTACTGGTTACAGCAAACCCCGCCATGAAGTATCCACGCTAAACCTCAAAAGTTGCTTGCAGGAGGACATTAAAGTGTCAGTCCACTGCTCCTCAGGGATGCAGAGAATTTATTTCCCCAATGGTAAAATAAATGAATAATTATTATTATTACTATTATTTTATGATTTGATATTTTTGGGATATTAGATGCTCTTTATAAAGTCAATATCCAGCCTCTAAAGCTATTTATTTCCCTTCAGTATTTTGTACATAGTGAAAAATAACAGCCCAGAATAACTATACCTCCCTCCCTCTCTTTTTGTTGCTTTCCCTTGGATTGGAAGGTTAAGGGTTCAAATCCCTACCTAGTGATGGTCTATTGTGTCAGATTTTGGGGGAACTAAAACCTTCTGATAAAAAGAAAAATTGGTGGAACAACTAAAGTATAAAATATCCAGATGAAGCTGTTTTCATATGTTTTTTAAATGGTCCCATTTTGTACTGGTATGTTAGGGTACAGGGCTGACCAAAGGTACAAGACTGATTTCTAAAAGTTATAAACTAAAATTGTTCCAACAAGTAACCCTCAGTTGTGGATTCAAGAAAAGTATGAAGGTATCACCTCAGTGCCAAGAGTTTGTACTCCTAAAGGTTACAACTGGGAACATTTTTCTGAGTCTAAAACCATCCAACTTAAATAGGGTTATTCGCAGATGACATCATAATATATCTAAAACAACCAGAAGTATCTTTACCTAAACTGATGAATCTCTTGGATTCATATGGTTACCTATCAGGATATAAATTAAACATTGATAAAACCCAGGTTTTGCCTCTTAATTATACTCCAACTTCAGACATGACCCAAAAATATAATTTTAAGTGGGCGGGGGGGATCAATTAATTACCTAGGAATAATAATTACTAGAAAGCACACTAAACACACACTGTTTTTGGGGTTTTTATTGTTTTTTAAATTTTTTATGTTGGGTTGGTTGATTTATTATTATTTTCATTTTCTTATGTAATCTTTTTTTTTGTATCTACATTGTGTATTATGTTGTTTGATTTTTATATATATATGGAAAACAAAAATAAAATTATAAGTTTAAAAAAATAATAAAACCATCCAACTTAAAGTTGTCCTATTCTAGGGTGAGCATATTTAGATTTTCAAAAAAGAGGACACTTGGCTCAGTCATTCAACATGTTGATACTGTTTATTAAAGAAGACTTAAACCTATTTAAAGTATGTAGTTTCTGTTTGGTTTTAAAGAATAGTTAAGTAACAACCTTCATAGGCTTTCAAAATTTAACAAGTAGAAAAGTTAAATTTATCAACCCTTCAGGAGTTGGATTCGAACCTTTGAGATGACAAATTAGCATTTTAGCCACTACACTACAGCCCCACTACAGCAGGAAAACCATTTCAAGTAGTGTTGAAGTCACATTGCAAAAGAAAACCATGAGCTGTTGTTTGTTCTGTCTGTGAGAGGGACGTCACACGCAACACGGACTGCTTTATTCGCACCAGTTACTTTAAGTTCATGCCTATTTCCAGTGAAAAACAATAAACCCGGACATTTTTGTCGATCTCTGAAAACCCCCGGACGCTCCGGACAGGTCGTGAAAAGTGGACATGTCCGGGGAAAAGAGGACGTTCGGTCACCCTATCCACTTGTGTTTAACTTTAGAGATTTAAGGGTTTCTGATAGATTATAACATCTATTTTTTTATGCAACACTGCTACATCAAGAAAGCATGGTAAAAAATAATTTGAAACAGTAAGTCTATATTGTTAAAAAAAACTAGTTTTGCTTATAAAAAGCGTTGAGGGGCTTAAAAATAACAGATTATACAGTTAAAACAGTTTTTTAATGATACAATCAAACTGAAACATTAGTATTTTTGGATAGCCTTGGAAACCACACTACCATAGTAAAAACATCTATAAATGGGAACCAGCTATGGTCTTGTTCAACAAATTGGCTGCTTTTTGGTTTTAGGGTTAGATTTATAGTTTCAAGGTCAAGGATTTAATTGGTGAAGGTCAGGAGAAGTCCAGTCTATGAGGAAGTCCATAGACAAGACAAGGCTAATATTCATTCTACATTTTGTCAGCTGTCCCATTATAAAATGGATATGTTTTCCATTACAACTTACTTTTAAAAAATGCAAAAAACTTAAAAAAAAAAAAAAACTTTCCAGCATATGTGAAAGAGGATAACAAAGACATACAAAACATTGCATGTTATTGCTTCAGCTGTCAATTCCAAGTCCATTTTAAGCATTGTGTGTATCCAAAAGCTTCCAGTTCCACACCTCACGTTTGGTAAAGCAACATCAAAAGGTTTGGCTTTGTCACAGGTAGACTTGTATCCCTTAGGGAGATTTTTTTCCGAATGGGAGTCTGGTGTCCGGTGTCGGTAAGAATAAAACGTAACTTCCCTCTAGACGAATGTGAAGCAGTACTTTATCTACGATTCTGATAGAGACCTTCCTGCAAGACAGTGGTGGCCTTTCTTCTCCTGTGCTACTTACTCAATTTCAGTATGTCTGGGGAATATCTTTTCCCTGGGACCCAGAAGCACATGGACACAGATAGCGGATCGTAATCCACTTGCCACTACCGGTGATTGATTGTTTGCACAGCTGCTTTCCCTCAAGGCCTGTGGGACTTTTGACACGTATTGTAGCATCCTTTGGAAAGATTCAGCCGAAAATTACATTTAATCAGACTAAATTTACCATGTTTAAAGTGTGTCTTTTTTTTTTCTTTCCCATAATGCTAGTGCAATTCTTTTTGAAGTTCAAACCTTGATCTTCAAACACAAATTCCAAGGCCTTTCCTGGGTCTAGAACTTTGAATCTGGGTTGACTAAAGATAACGAGTTGACAATTCTTTCTGATATCATGCAATCAAAGGCAAACACTTCTGGACTCTGTAATTACTTTGAATATTTTTTTAAACTTGCCCTTTTGACTCTGCAATCAGAGAAGCTGACATTATTTGGAGATTACTTGATCCTTGTTTTGGTTGCTTTGAAATGTGACAGTTAAGTGTGATCATTTCTGCTCGGACAGCTTTTTTTAAATCAATAACTTTTTTGGAGAAAGTGGAAGAAGTCATTCCATCTCAGAATGTTTTCTAAAAACTAAACAAGTGTTTTTTGCTTACATATAGTAAGAAACACTTTTTTAAAGGGAACCCCTCTTTAAAAAAAAAAAAAAAAAGCTTTCTCTTAAAGGGATTCTCCACCAGAAAGTGATTTTTTTTTGTCTATTGCCACATTCCCCATAGTTAGAAAAGTGGGCCAAAACTATTTGTAAACAGCTCGTCATTTTCCTGATCCAGCAGTACTCCTTTAGCATTAGCTACTTTTTATTTTTACTTGCAGTCGATATGTATGATTGTATGTTTTGTCTATCTGTGATTATTGAATATTTACGTGAAAGTTTATTTGTGTATATGATCACACAATTTATTTTATTTGATCAGTTTTACTTATTTTTAATTTTGTTTTTGTTAGTTTTTTAAGTTGCGGTACTGTCACTTTTGCCACATTGTCATTTTGTTTTAAATTGAAATTATTGTCTTGCTATCTGGGCTTTCTATTTGCATTTTTGTTTTCAGCAGGACCCACTCGAAAACGAGATGTTTCATCTCAAGTGGTTTTATCCTCCTTAAATATAAGTTAATAAATAAATAAATAAATATGTTTATTGAGGTCACTAGATAGAATTAGTATCACTACTAAGTGACTTAAGAACTTTTTTCTCACAATGCTAGTTGTTACCATTCACTTACAGTGTTTTATGCTAAGCTAATGCTAAGGGAGTACTGCTGGATCAGGAAAACGACTGGGCTGGTTATAAATTGTTTTTGCCCACTTATTTAACTATGAGGAATATGGCAAAAGACAAAAAAAATCACTTTCTGGTGGAGTATCCCTTAAGGGTAATATGAATTTGCATTCCTTGGCATGATACCTATGGGTAAAAGTTCTGCCAACAAGCACTGCTACATAGGACCCAAACCCAAGCCTGGCTCCAGGGCGGGAATGTGATAAACTTCCAGACTTTGTGTGCTTGAACTCTGTTGTCTTTTTCTTCAAGGTTCTTTTGGTCTTAATCTGCATACACTAATGTATCTTCTTTTGTCTCCATAGGCAAATTGTTTCTCTGCATTTGACCCATCCTCATTTTTTGAGGAGCATTGGGATGCCAACTTGGATGGCGTTCAGGGGTCAACTTGGAGTTCATTATCTTGAAACTTTGGCATGTGTGCTAATTTTCTATGGGAGGCCCTACAAGGCACAAAGCTCCGGGATCATTAGGCCACTCAAACTCCTCCACCATGATACGTTAGCAGTTCAAGGTAAACATCTCCCAATGGAGGATTTTCAGGCTTCTGGGATGAGACCCCAGGGCTGACTAAGGACATGCTGGAGGGATTAAATCTCTAAGATGGCCTGGAGATGCCTTGAGATCCCACTGCAGGATTTGGTGAAAGTGGACCCACCATAAGGATTTTCAGAGTGCAAATAAACACAAAAGTGTAAATGAACAGAGCAAGGAGAAGGATCTCTTCACAGTGTTCCTGATCATACTGACAAACGTCGAAGCAAAACCAAATCCTCCTGATAAAATGTAATCACAATACATCCATGATTTGCTTGCATTGGCAAATATACCAAATCCTTGAGCTCGGTGGACTCACCCAAACAAATCTAAAGCTCAATCCAGCCTCACGGCCTGTCAGACGTTGAATTCTTCAGACGCTCCTCCAAACTGTTTGCTTTTGACTCAAATATGTGCAGAGCCGATCAGCAGACTGAGCTGAAACGTGGCATGTGTGATCAGTAAAGATCAAACGTTTTCTTCGCTTGGTGCCTTTGATTTTTTTTCTTTCAGTACCACATTTTGCCCTAAATTGATATTTCTAATGATCAAACAGTGCATTGGTGTAACTTTTACTAAGTGTTCCAACTGCAAAATGTGCTCCGAAACACTTTGTATTTTACTTTTAAATATTCATATTTTTTCTGGTTCTTTTAAATTTTTTAATTAAACTTTTTTTCCCCCAACTTGGATAAATTATCTCCTTTAAGCTGACCTTTTAACTTTTGTCTGTAGTTTTAAATAATTAACACCTGAAGATAATAATTTAATCAGTGGATGACTGAATGGAATAAATGACTGCCATTTGAATGTATTCAGAAATTAATCATACAAGCTCAAAGCTGTTATTACCAGCATTTTTCAGCTCTTGTAGCTTTCTTGGAGAATAAAGGTGTCTTGATTGTGTCCAACAGCATCTTCAATGTATGTAATCAAAACTCCTTAAAAACATCTGTGCATATTGTTAAAGCATTTGGCGAAATGTACAAATATCTGAGCACTTCAACACTTCAGATGTATTCTGTGTCTTCTGTGCAAAAATGTTTGGCATGCTTTAGAAAAACAGCCCACTTGTTGAGAGGCTGCTCGCTGCAGAACCAGAAAGGTGGAGCTGCACCAGGTTCAGCCCCGCCCATTCAACCAATCAGCCATTCCATCAGAGTCAGCTCCCACACCTCCCGTGTGATTGACCTGGTTATATTGGACTATTACACTGGGCTGTTAGATCCGAGAACGAGGTGTTGCATTTCCGCCGGATCCAGAGCACAAAGTCCGGCGGAGATGCAACACCTCGTTGTCGGGTAATGCTGCGAGCGTGTCCTCGGAGCTTTGTACGGTGCTCCTGGTCCGGCGCAGCTTTGTGCTGCGGCTCCGCGAAGCAAAGCTCCGTTTGGGTCCGGCAGAGCTTTGTGCTCTGGGTCTGCAGAGCTACGTGCTGCGGGTCCGCGAAGCGCTCAGGGTTTCCCCCGGTGCTTTGGCCCCTGCCAGGAGCAGCTGATAGCAGCTAACAGCAGCTAATAGCGGCTAACGTGTTAGGCTCACTGTCTCTCGTTGTAGTCCGTATGACAGAAATTCACAAACTAATACTGTTACCAGAACATGACTGAAACCCCGAGATATTTAATCAATTTTGAGGATATGTTTAATCCTGAAAACAAGGGGAGACAGAAGGAGAAACAGTCAGATTTTCAGTTATTTTCTTGTCAATTCAGTCTTTTGCAATAAAGTTATTTTTTTAAAACAGCGGAGGAGAGCTGACCCTGGTTGAATGGGCGGGGCTGAACCTGGTGCAGCTCCACCTTTCTGGTTCTGCAGCGAGCACTACTTGCACTTGTTGGGAACTGAAATGCTTCGTCTTTGCTAAATGTTAGTATGCTATGTCATGCTAGTTTTAGTGTGTCAAATTGAAACAAGTACTTCAGAGTAACTGGTAAAACTAAAAAAAATGTAATCTTAACATTGTTTAAATTTGTTTAGTTTGAGGAAATTTTAGGCAAGCAGTACTGCACTAGCTAACAGAGCTAACTGCTAGCAAATGTGAAGTACTGCAGTTGGAAAGTGTAGTTACACAATATTTCTTTTTTTAATTTGTTTACAAATAAACAATGTATACATAACTAAATAAATAAACATGGCACATGAGTTTAAGTCAAAACAAATTGAGTGCCCCTAGTGGTAGGTTTCAGTACAATTTTTAATTCCATGTAAACAAATGGGACAATTCTCTGATTCAAATAGCAAAATACACTGCAGATAATGCTTTTGATATGTTGACCTTTGCTGAATGAAAAATCATTCAATAGAAAACTGAATACCTCAGTTTTCCTAATGGAATCAGTGCATGGGCGCAGATTTAGAATGGACAGAGACAATGTGTCCCCACCAATAACTCGATCAAAGGGTGCAGAAACCGCGCAGCATCCACACTAATAATACATGCAGCCCAGCGGACTGAGGTGCTGTCCTGCTGTGCGCGGACCTGCGTCCAGGGGAAGAAGGCGTGTCTGGATCGCCGGGCGCAAGCCCCTTGCCAAGCCGTCCAGTCTGACAGCACCTGCCCTGAGTCTGGATGTGGACCAGGCTGAACTGGCCATTGTCCACTTTCCCAGTGGGGTAACTTCGGTCCAGTCCGGACTGTCCCGGATCTGAGCAGCTCTTTTATTTCTCTCTTCCTGTTTTGGCACTTGCAAAACATCAAATCTACGCCTTTGGAGAACTACATTTTCTGTGTCCAAACTTTATAAGTTTTCTTACTTGAGATATGACATACTGTGGACAAAGCTTCTCTGTCTTCTTCCTTTGTTCAAAGTTGAGGCCTAAATTTCCCATTTACAGGTGCTGCTTTTCTGTGCTTTTAGAACAAGGGTCTCAGGATATGGGGCTTTGGGTTCCGCCTACTCCCCAGCAACCAACCACTGTCTTTTGAACCCTTACGAGTCTGTAATACTGTAAAAATTTCCTTTTTACTATACCTTCTTATAATCACATTTAAAAATGTCCTTTTTGCACCCTGAAATCTATTATGTTGCATGTCAAAATGACCATAATATGAATGTGAAAATGTACAAATTCCTATTTTAGAAAAAAAGTGCAATTTTACTATGGGGAAGTTAAAAATAAGATTTCTGATTGGTAGGAAAAAAAGAGTTTCTTCAAATATCTTTTCAAAAGCCTGAATAAAGCCAAATAAAGTTTAAAAAGTCACAACTGTTTTTATGGCTTTTACTATACTTTCACCAAATATCTGTGATGTAATAAATCTTAATGACTACATACCACATAAAAACTTTTCTGGAATGTCTAATAATTACAAAAAAGCAGACATAGATTTAGTTTTTGTCAAGCTGATCATTTAGTTGTAAATGTGCGATGATAAAGTTAGTTGTTTAGTCACTACTTTTCCTTTCTGCGAAATGATGACATTTTGAGAAGGTGGTGCATGCTGCCTTCACAAACCTCATTAACCTCAGTAAATCTCAAAACCAACCACAGGCACAACAAACATTTTCTACACACAAAGAACATTTAAAGTGATGTAAAATGTGTTTCTGTACACAACAGTTGCTGAAAGAGCAAAAAATGTGTGATGCAGCATGAACTTAAAACTTTTTACTGAAACCAGCCACTAGGAGGACCATTGTTTTGTTTTTGTTTAAACCTGTCTTTTATTTTTCTATGTCTGACTATTCTCTATATACTGTACCTTGATGGTTAAAACGAATGACACTTTTCACAAGGGTTGCTGCTTCACTGTTTTTAGCTCTCTTTGTCAGATGTTTCTATGGTTACTGAAGTATAATTCCAAGAATTTCATATGTTTCCAAGGCTTTAATTCACAGTGAAATTAAATGTATGCAAAGACTCAATACTTAATGTTGGTCCTTCTTTTTTAAGACCTCTGCAATTTGCCCTGGCATGCTATCCATCAACTTCTGGTCCAAATCCTGACTGATGACAGTCTTTTCTTTTAAAACCAAAGCTTTGGGATTGTTCATCATTAGTGGGCTTTTCATTGCCCACCCACTTCTTCTGAATGAATTTAAGACCTGGTGAGTTTCCTGGACTTGGACTTCAAATTTAGATGTTTTGTTTACTAGACCAGTGGTCCCTAATCTTATTTGTGCCATGGACTGGACTGACCAAATGCCCTGGACACATCCCCTACCCCTGGCTATTCAGAGGGCGTCCTTGGAACCATGACACGGATCATTCAGAGGTGATCAATTCATCAATAAAAATGTTTTGATCTGTCATTCTGATGGCCAAATGCCAGACGGTACCAAACAACCCATAGACCATTAAACTGAAAAAAGAAAATGGGGGTCTAACGTAAAAAAATTGATGTAATCGGTCACATGTAATTAAATCACGTTCTTTCAAAGTTAATTTATTAAGTTTGTTCAAAGTAAACTAAAAAGATTAACTTGGATAAACCTAATTAAATTACTTGTGACCGATTACATCAATTTTTTAAAGTTAGACCCCTGTTTTTTAGGTTAGACCAATGTTCTCTTTTTTCAGTGTACTGTTTCAGGGACTGGTGGTTAGGGACCCCTACCCCAGACCACTTTAATCCTATGACAGGGTCCTCCTGGTATAGGCAATATTCATCACCAAAGTGTTCTTGGATGGCTAGGAGGAGTTCCTCTTGAAGGATGCTTAGGTACCATCCTTTATTTATGACAGTGTTTTGTGCATAAACTATGAGCGAGTCCACTCCCTTAACCGAGAAGCAACTCCACACATGAATGGTCTCAGGATGCTTTCTGTTTGGCAGGAAACAGGCATGATGGTGGCGCTATCCTTTTATTCTCCAGGCTGTCTTTTTTCTGGACACCCCAAATAATCCTAAAGGGGAATTGACTTCACCCCAGTCCTCGGCGGTCCCGTCCCTAGACATTTTGCATAGTACCAGTCTGTCTATGATATATTTCTTAAAATAAAGTGGCTTCTTTGCTGCCCTTCTTAACACCAGTCTGTGCCCTGAGCAAGCTCTGTACTGGCATTACCCAATCCCTCCTTACTGGATTTTCTTGGCCATTCCACAAATGTCTAACAGCCAGTTTAAATAATGTCCCCATGCCTGCTAGTTAAAATGCAGTTTAATGTTTGACTGTGAAAAATAAAACACAAAGACTGTCAATTACCACTGAATCAAATTTAAAACCTAAAATGTTGTTGATCAATGGTGATTTTGGGTAGCATGCACTGTTATAATAAACTCCACAGTGGAGAAACACAGCATGTGGCTCATTTAAAAATAAAAAATTGGTAACTTCAACACACTTGCAAAAAAGACCCCATGCAAAACGTAACAATGAAACATGACTAATCAAGGCTGAGGCAGGCTTCATTGTGAATAAATCATACACTGTTATGATAACCAGCTACTGGTGTATAATTTGGCATCAGCTCTATTATGATGGTGAGTATAAGCAATCCTCTATAATAACAGTACCACATAAATATCTTCAAATGATGCTATTGTTTCTCCTCCCTGTGGTATTATTCAAGCTCTGCTTGTGGCCTTTGTATCATCTGGAAATCCAGCAGTGGAAATCAATAGTTTTTCACAAGGTAACAAAAGATATTGCACATCAGCTTTAATGTGTTTCTCAAGATAATCAGCAACTTTCATTATCCACTAGCAATGTCTATATACTCCGTTGGCTTAACCATTTTAGAAAGCATCATACGTTCGGGTTAAAGATAAGCATTCAAATAAAGGATCAGGGAAAGGAAAGTCACATTTGAGTTCACACATCTGCCAGGGAAAACTGAATAAACACCCTCGAGAGAGATAAAAATGGAGACAACGACGACGGAAAGGGAAATGCAAAGATATAAATGACCTTGGCCTCTGGATCTAAATGTCCCGGTACATCTAAGAGTCTATGTTCATCTCATCCTCCCCTGTGTGTCTATCTACCGAATTATTCTGAGGGAGTGGACAGCCCCGTTACTGTCCTTGGGGAAATTTACTAAGCATTTGTGACTTTGCCATATCCACATTTATCTTAGCAGCAGGTGACAAGTTCTTCACAAGAGACATGAGTTTTTGACTTATGTCAGGTCCTGGGGACAGATACGGAAGATATATAGAATCATGACTCGATTGTAGATGGAGGGAGGCGATGGTGGAGGTAAGACTTTGGTAAATTTGACAAAGTTATAGATCTATGATTTTTAACATGACGTACCAGCTGATGTTTGACGATTGGCTAAAGCAAAGTGTCATACTTCCATACTCAAGTAAAGCCAAAAACAACCTGAAATATATCTGTGCTTATACATAACTTGTAGAACAGGGGTGCCTACACTTTTTCACCTCGCTGGCTACTATTATAATGAGTGGTTCAAGCCAATCAACCACAGCCTCTCCCCATGGATTGATTCTGCACCAGTGTGGGTCAAGATCCCTTACTGTGCGGCCCGGACGGCCCACGTCTTTGCTTATTGGGAAACTGTCACGCAATCTACCAGGGAATTGACGTGTTGATCTTAGAGGGTTACGAGTAGGCTTGGGCGGTGTCCAAGTTTTGATACCGCCAAACTTCCTCCACATTTTCTCAAGGTATACGGTATTACCGGTATTATTAACCCTCAGCCCGGGCATTTTCCTTCATGGCTCCCACCATGAGCACTTACAACTGATGTTTGATTCAGACAGCTACTAATTTGACTGAAGCTCTGTAAGCACGCGAACAGACGCACGGCTATACGAGCTCACGCAGCAACAAGGAAATGCTGAGTATAACAAGGAAGGGGGAAACCATGTACTCTTCGTTCTTTCGTTTCTGAGATGAAAATGGAACAACCGGAAGTAGCCGTTGTTTGGTTTATGCCTTGTCAAAATAAAATCAAAAATACAGCCGAATGGGAAAATCCTGCTGTTGACTGAAGTCCTAAGCGCACGTGAACACATCCGCGAGCTCGCGCAGCAACAAGGAAGCGCTGATTAGAACAAGTCGCTTGGATAGCGGGCTGCGTGAGCGCCCCAGACCGGCCCAAAGTTACCATCGGCTCACCAGCAGTCCAGCACTCACCGTGCATTTTTTCATGATGATATTGAAACGGGTACCGTTGCTATTTTTCAATACCAGCTGCATACGGTATTACCATAATACCGCCCAAGCCTAGTTACTAGCATGACATTTTGTGGTTTATTATTACTTAGGCTGTTGTGTTTATGGTCAGTTGGTACCACAGGGCCCAAACCAGGTCAAAAAAGTCTCCCCCACACAATTATGCCACCAGCAGCCTGAGCCGTTGATACAATGCAGGAAAGATTCATGCTTTCATGTTGCAGACACCAAATTCTGATCTGTGCATTTGAATGTTGCAGCTGAAATCAAAACAGGGAACATTTTTCCAGTCTCTAGTAGTCCAGTTCTAGTGATCTGATCTGAATTGTGGCCTCAGTTTCCTGTTCTTAGCATGTGTGTTCTGTGGACCTTGAATGTTGTTGAAACCAGTGGTTAGTTGAGCTATTGTTGTCTTTATAATCATATTCAAAATCATTTAAACCTTTCTTGTCTATTCTGATGATCCCCTTGAATTTCAGCAATCATCATCACCACTTCTAGATGCCTAAATGCATTGAGTTTCTGCCATATGATACCAAAGTTTTCATAAAAAAGTAAAGTTTCAATGCTGGCTTTAAATATTGATAGAAATTTAAGCGATCCATACTTAATAAGCCAGCCAGATTGGGGTTAATCAAACTTCATTCGTATGCCATTATTAGACTGAATGTTATTGGTTGAACGACTGCCAAGACTGGAAAAAAGAAAACATAAAAACATTGAAACACAATAATTTTGAATTAACTGGTTAAGAAGAAGTGTGCAAATGGAGAACAGAAGGGGGCCAAGGACACGTCCCAGGGGTGCATCACAGCTCAGCTGCACAGGAGAGCATGTTTTTATGAAACGTGGCAGACAAGGTTTTTGTTCAAGAGGTTTGATTGTAAAAAATTTAGTGTCAAATTCTAATTCTGACCCAGGGGCTCTTAAGAATTTAAGAGGAATCTGTAATAGCTGGTATTAAAGTACTTGAGTCTTAAAAAATTAAAAAATCAGCAGTCTCCACTTGCACTCAACACTAGATCAAAAGTTACTTGATGAAGTGCTTTAAGAATCAAACTGCAAGTTGTTAAAACCAGTCTTCTCATTTATTAATGAATGCCAGGCAATTACTTTGTCCAAAATGGAAGTGTGCAACATTTTTCAGCAATGTGATTGGAAGTGATGGCACCTGATATTACTTTACTGGTACGATGACATTTGATGAGGATAGAGGGTTGTGCTACAATAATGATGGTTAACATGTGTATCTCTAATGAAGAATTGGTATTTTAAGAACATAAACCCTAAAATAGCTGCTACTGAGTATTAAAATAAGACACATTTAACAGGAAATCCTATTGTAAAATCACATTTTCAATTTATGTCTTACCATTTGTGTGTTTGATAGATACATATCTCATGAATCATTGGACAAATTTCAACGAATTTCCTAAAACGTCATTGTTGGAAGGTTATCTACAATTAAGGGCACTATATGTAAATTTTTCATATTTTTTACATCTTTTTCTTGAGCCTGTATGTGCTAATATGACCCTTTACAGGGTTAATGAAAAGTCACTCAGCCCCATCTGCTGCTTGTGTCCAGTATATCACATTTGCAAGTTTTGAGTTTCCAGTCCGGTGCTCTGAAGTCTCACAAAGTCACGTATCTCACGAGGGTTAGGCTAACTCAATGTGGCTAGCAGTTATGCTAGCAACGGAGTGTTTTTAGCTCATGATTCCTGCTTTTTTTTTAAGCTCTCCTTGCTTTAACACAGCTGATTTATTTGAATGAGTGATGAACCGCTCCAGTAGAAAGCAATGAAGGCTGAGGAGACATTTCAACAGTTAGATTTAGGTGTTTCTGAGCAGAAACAATGGTGTTAATGGTTTTACAGCAGTGATTTAAAACAGACACTTGGGGGTGCTAAAAACAAACCAAAATGGCATAGTATAGTAATTCTAGATGGTTGCTGATTGACTTTAAAAACAGTCAATTTCACACATATTGAGCTTAAATCTGTTATTGATGTTAAAATGGAACATTACCTGTTGGAGTCAGCTCTGTTTGTCTTTTAGCAAGATCCTGATTGGATGTCCATCTACGGTTTCTACTACAATTAAGATTAGCAATCATTAGCAAACAAAAACAATCTCTATAACACGGTCAGTTTAACAGATATTGAGCTAAAATTTCCAGAGCACCTACTCTAAATGCTAGGTTTGACCATATCTCAGTAATTCTGTCAACAAGATGACCTTAGCTTAAAACTTGTGCATGAAAATCAATATTTGTTCCTTCAAGAAATGTTCTTTTGCTTTAAATATCCCAGATTTTTAAAACCTGCTATCACATTTATTGCATAGGTGTGACTTTCTGTCTCAGTTGTGATTAATAAAAAGAAAAATCAACAGGTTATTTTAGGTAAAACATAAAAAACACACAACCTGAACACACATGGATATTATTCCTGGATTCCACAGGAGCATTGCTGAATGATTCACACTATGATAGCTGCTTGAAGTTTGACTTTGTGGGTGTGTTGTGTCAGGAGCAGATGACCTTATAAAGAAAGTATCGACAAGCTAGGTCAGCTGGACTGAAAGAAGGGAAACATAAAATGAATAAAAACATGGGAAACTGAGTGCTCGGGGCACATTTAAACCTGCTGTTTATTCCTCATAGGTTGAGCTTTCATACATTTAACACAATATTTATGACTTCAGCTAAAAGTGATGTGCGCATTTGAATATGTTACACATTATTTGAGATTATACTTTTGCAAAGATTTCTAAAAACCATGTTTTATCTAAATATCTTTCTTAAAAATTTGATGAGTCACAGAAGAGGTCCTAATTTTCTTACGGGTTATGATATACAAATTCCCCTTTAGTGCATTTGAAATTTGCATAAGTATATATATTTTCTGCTGTGGCATGTTGTGCTACAGGTTAGATTAGATGTATAAGTATGTAAAATCTCTTGCAGTTAAACTCTTTCCTGTGTTTCTACTGTTGACAAGTAATTGTAAACAAAGAAAAAAAAAGCACTATTTCACCATAAATTGATTTCTCGTCATTTTTGGGGATAATAGTTCACATTGGCCACATAACGTAAATGTAAAACTTTTGTTCTGCACGTTTTATTAGCAATAGGATCAATAATGATCACAAACCGCTCCCAAAGTTGCCTTTTTGAACCATGGAGACTACATTTGACACTGGCTTTAGATGACCATGACAATTTTATGACTAGGTGAGAAGAAATATATTGCATAAATATTTTTAGGGTGCTGAAACTTCCTTTCACTCAAGAGGTGAGGCACTACTATTCACAAAAGGGAAATGGAGAACTGTTACGAATAACTAGATGCGTACATTTTGGGAACCTCGCCTCTCCTTTCTTCGCTTATCCGGGCCTGGATCGTGGGGGCAACATCCCAAGTAGGTAATTCCAGACCGCCTTCTTCCCAGCCACCTTCAAGAGTTTCCCTAGTGGGACCCCCAATGTCTTCTCAGGCCAACCTGGAGATATACTTCCTCCAGCTTGACTTAGGACAACCCAGGCCTTCTGCTGGCAGGACATGCCCCAAAACACCTCCCCGGGGTGGCGTCCAGGAGGCATCCTGACAAGATGCCCAAACCAACTCAGCTTGCTCTTCTTGATTTGGAGGAGCAGCAATTCTACTCCAAATTCCTCCAGAATGTCCGAGCTCCTCACCTTAACTTGTACTTGCAATCTCATTCTTTCGGTCATTACCCCAAACTCATAATCATAAGTGAGGACTGGGACATAGATCAACTGGTAAATTGAGAGCCTTGCTTTCTGGCTCAGCTCTCTCTTCAAAACAACAGACCGGCTCAGCATCCACATCACTGCAGATGCTGCCACGATCCACCTGTCGATCTCTTGCACCCTCGTTTCCTCACTAGTGAACGAGACCCTGAGATAATTTAAGGCAGGACTTCTCCTCCGACCTTGGAATCCCCTTGCGAATGTCATTGGGATTGTTAGAGTTCGCACTTTTGCTCAAGATCTAGAGTGCATGAAAAACATCCCCAAGCACTTCTGGGTGATCAACAGAAACTCAGTCACACATTTACCATATCTCTTCAGTCTCATTCAACAGTTTGCAGCTGCTGTGATCCGGTTTTTATGTGCACTTGTCACACTGTGTCAAACCCCTCGATTATTGTCGAGGTGCGATTTACAGGTTCATCAAAAATGCAGTTGGTGCACTTTGATCGTAAACTGCTGAGACTGGAGACCTGGTGCACAGGTGTACTCTACCTCGACAATGTCACTTCCTCAGTTCCATCTGGTGCTACTGTAACATCCATATGCATGATGCCTCGCATGAACGTCACCCACTCCTTCCCACTCCCCTCCCCTTCTTCTAACAGAGATAAGGACCCACTCTGATCTCAAGAGCACCTTGGTATACCCTTGCACTATCTCCCTCCGCTCTGATAATAGTTACCTTTCATTGCTTTATTTAAGAGCCGAGTTATGGAAAATAGCACAGCCACTAATGTGTTTTTTCAATAAATATATATTTATGAATGCATAAACCGTACAGTAACAACATAAAACGCTGTCTTTTTAAGCTCAGCAGCTGATTGACGATGTAATCCAGACAGAAAACCAGGAGCAGTTTCACGGAGAGAGAAAAATGGAACGACTGCTGCGACTCCGGCAGCAGACACGGTGATTTGTACAGGAGAACATATTCTGACACACAGCTGGAAACCCCACATTCACATAAAACCTAATTCCATGACGAGCCAGAGCGGGTCAATAATTCACTATCAATGGGCCATCACCGGAAAGCGTCTCCTGATGCCACCAGCAGGTTGAGGTTTAAGTGCTTTGACTTCAGGCGGAGGGACATCTGCTTGTTTGCAGACATTAACTTTACTGAGCGAAATCCTCAATTGGGGCTATAAATTTTAGGTTCATGTTGGATGTCTACCTGTCCGGTTTAAGGACGGCATTGAGAAATGTCACGCTTTTTCTTCTAAATGAAACAATATACTGTATTTGCAATTGACTGTGATATGATACACTAAGAAATAAGAGCTACAGTTTGTCACATTGAGCTTCTGGTAATTTTTTAAACAAGATTATGTAGGAAGTTGCATTGTTACATGTATGTCTTAACATTTAAACATAAATGCTAAATTTGATATAACTTACTTTCATACATGAAGAGAGGCCATGGCATTGACTGACCTAATAGAGAAAATATAGTACAGATATAAGAAGTTCAGACTGGGAAGTATGGATTCAGGGGAGTGGTTTTAGATTGGTTAAAAAGCCATTAAACAGATCAAGCTCCAGCTGTGATAGTGAATGTGTAAGGCTTGTTTTGGGCATTCAGACATCAGTTCTGATTGCTATATTGCAGAAAACAATATATACAGTTGTAGCGCTGGCAAAGCTGATAACCTTGTAGAAGTGTGTCCGTACTATAACGATAAAATCAGGTTATATTACGCTACATAAATGGCGAGCCAGGCCAGGCTTTAAAACATAAATGGCAGGTTAGCCAGGTTTTTTTTTTCATTCATAAAATCTACGTATTAATATTTGTTAGGCCTTAGCAAGCTATAAGCTAATGCTAACTAAGCTAACAGATAACAACAGCTAAGATAAAAGCACTACAGTGCCACGTCAGCTATCAACCAAAGTCTAAAACTTTGTAACTGATTATGATGGGTGTACTGTATGTTTCATGGGGTTCTTCTTGTACTTCTTCTGTGTTTTAAGCACTTTTTATGTCACTTTGTGATTGTGTTTACATGTTCAGTGTTCGTTTAACGGTAGCTTGGGACGCCTCGCTGTCTAGTTAAAAGAACGCTTTCGTCCGCCGAAATTGATCACTTCGGTGCGTTTTGTCTTTTGTCCGTTCGGTAAACCTTTATGGTTAAATACAGACGCTTTAACAACGTCTGAAAAGCGAGATTAGATCCGCTAATTAGCGTCGATTTCACTGCAGGGAAAAACGCTAGCTTCCGTGAGTGGCTTTTAGCCTTAGAAGCGAACAGCTTTCACGGAAGAAAAATAAGTCACGGTCGGAAACCGTGCAAATAAGGTGTAGAGACGGTCATCGGTAAAACCGAGATTTCCTCCGCCTGCCTGTTAATATAAATAAACGGGTAAATAGGTCGGATTTTCTCCGTTCGAGAACGGAGTTAGCCACCGCCGAACAGCCAAAACTCCGGGTCGACACGACTCGACCGGACACTTTTCTGTTCAAATTCCGCGTCGTTAGACTGCGAAGGGCTTTAAAAACGGCTCTAAGAAGCGCGTTTGCCAAAAACATCTCTAATTTGACCGTAGAGGGGAACGCTTTGCCTAGATCTGCGCGTTAACAAAGACGGCTGCAGCTAGAAGACAAGCGGACGTGACGTCATTTCTTCCTCTGGTCCTGAACCCTCCTGCAGTCCGTGTGCCCTGGAGCACCCCCTCTGGCGCAACTTGGTATAAACGGAGCAGGAATTCTGTTCTTTAGAGAAGTTTTAAATCTTTTTCACCATAATTTCCTCATCTTTACTAGACAAACTATGGAATCTTTTCCTCCTGAAATGGCTGGAATCCAAGACAGTACATTGTTTGAACTCAATGTCGACTTATGGAAAGCACTTTCAGTGGTTGGAAAATCTGTAAGGGAATTAGGTGGGAGGTTACAAGCTCTTGAGCGAACCTCCATGGAACGAGCACCAGCTCCATCACTCACTACAGCAGACCTGTACAAAATGGCTGAATTTATCACTAAATTTGAGACTTCTTATAGTGATGACTTAAAGCTTGTGTCTTATCTAAAACAAATCAACCGTCATCTGATGTGGTTTCCTGATGCCACTGTTTCTGATAAAATATTTCTCATCCAAATCACTTCTTCTGAGGAAGTGTGTGATTTCATTGACCGTCAATTACCTGAAATCAGGAATGACTTCTCTCAGCTCACCAAAGCTTTAGAGGAGGAATTCTCAGGTAACTCATTCAAAGACGGCTATACACATGCTTTATCAGTAAAACATGACCCATCTGAAGACCCACAACACTTCTACTCCCGGCTTCATCGTGCTTTCTTCGGGAAAACAAATGAACAGGGAATGGAAGAATGTGAGGACTTTAAACATCTTTTCCTCGGGAACCTACATC
>SSNR01000057.1:400932-431631 GCA_006937965.1 Callopanchax toddi | reverse complement strand
ATTCCTAGGGGTAAACGCAGGGTCACTAAAAGAGACCCTGAAGAAAAGAGGAGGGCTAAACCACCTGACAAACACCACGTCCATCCTCCTAGTTACATCAGGGGGGTGACCTATCTCTGTGACTTCATAATAGATGAGAGAGACAAGCCACTCCTACCTATAAGGGTGGAGGACGCGCTCACCATTAAGGCTCTCATGGACACAGGCGCAGACCTCACTTTCATGTCCCGCCTCTTCTTTGACGCCATCTGTCTGGTCACTGAGATAGAGGGTTACACACCAGACCTGGTTCCATGTAAAGTGGATATTCAGGGGTTTGTGAATAGGTCCGAGCGTATACATCACATGACTCTCCTTCACTTCGAGGTCGGTTGGATGGAATTCGACCACCCAGTGTACGTGTCTGAGTCCATAAACGCCGACTTCATTGCAGGGAACGACCTCACGAATCGCCTTCAACTAATAGTTGATTACGGTAGGGCCAGGATGTGGACCCGAGGCAAAGAACCCAGACCCATACCGTCGTTTACCAGTTACGGATCCCTAAGGGTCCGAAAGAACCCGTCCTCAAGTGGGTTCACAGAAATCAGATCAAACCTCACAAAGTCCGCTTCGGTACCTCTGAGCCGTCGCCAGGTTCAGAGGGTGATGTGACTTGAGGCCTCCCAGGTTTCCACCTGTTGTCCCCTTTTTCGGTGTGTGTGGCGTGAATGTGTGTCCACGTTCATGTCCTCCCCTTTTAACCATGTGTTACTAACCATGTGTTTTATGGGAAACAGACCTGGTTGAGCTGCTGACGTCGCCTGCTGTACTCCAGTAAGCTGTGCGTCCATCCTGGTAAACAACTTAGCCAGAGTTCCTTTATTGTACAGCCTAATGCTGTATTAAATTAGTAAAATTACTTTATGTTTAAATCAAACTTAATGTTTAATTTTCTGTTACTTACAATAATTATTTTATCATAATAATTAATGTAAAGGCGAGCCAATCCATTTTAATATACCTTCCTTAAATCAAAATGAAGGATAAAATATACTTTAGGCCATTTAACACAAAATGTCCTCTAAAACTTTAGATTTCAGATCTAATATGACTGATTTCACTATTTCCAAAACTCAATTTTTGGTTATCAAAAACTCAATCCTTAGTTTACTAAGTTATTTCCAAAACTTTAAATAGTTAAACTTAGGTTAAAATATGACGTAATGTCTTTCCAAATTCACTTTAAAAGTGTCACTCCTAGAGTAACCTCATGGGAGTGAAGTCAATCTCTTCAGAGTTTTATACAAAATAGAGCTCTTAAATCATTTAAATAGGTTAAATCCTTAATTAAATGTAATGGCATGACACATAGCCTTATTTTTAAATTAGATTAATTAAATTTTTCTAGTTTATTTTAACCAAATCTGCCTACATTCACACATTTTGAATGCCCCTTTACCAGATTGTGGTTGTTTTGCTGTGCTGTGCCTTTCTTCTGCTCTACTGTCCAGCCGCCGGACGTCCAAGGTCCCAACTGGTCTCGTCTGCGACTCATCTGCCGACGCTGCTCTGGGTTGGAACTCTTCATCAACGACGCCCCGCTGCTGCCGACCCCCTTCACGGACTGCCCCACTCCTCAGTCTCCTGGCATCGTTTGGATCGGTGCCTTCCTCCTGATTCTGTTTCCGGTGTGGGATGCTTCCAAATTCCTGAAGGTCACTGACACAGGTGCCCCTGTGTCCGGTAATCTCTAAAACTCAGGCTCTGATTCATTTTTGATTGACTCTGTCTGGTGGAAAGGTACCACAAACCTTTCTTCCCTTTGGTTCATGATGACCCACGATGTCCTCCATCATCGGATTGGTATTTCAAGGCAACGACCTTCTGCTAGGAGTCCTCACCTTGAAATAAGGGGGGATATGTAGCGCTGGCAAAGCGTTACTATCTCTGATTTCTGACCCCTTGGTTCATCACAACAATAACTCATCTTTTTCCTAATAACTTGGATTAAAATGACTCTTTTATTATGTTGTAACCTGAATCAACATTCCTTCCAGGACCGGTCGTGTCGGAAGACTCAAGAGATTTTCTTTAATTAATAATTAAACTCAAAAGACTCTTTGATGTCTCATTCTAAAGACACTACCTTTTAATCCACTGTCCAGAATGTCTTAATATGATTAATTCATCTTCTTCCAGTATTCATGAATGTTGATGTTGCATCAGTATTATTTTATGGTTTCTACTTTTGCTAAAGGGTTAAAACATATTTATAATCCAGCTAAACTTCCTGGGTTTCTAATGACGAGAACCACGTGACTTGGTAACTCCGTCCCCATTGGTCCACGCGTCCAAAGCGGGCCACGTCCCAACTTCCTGCCTGGGAAGAGCTGAGTCTCTCGAGTTCTCGTCAACCCCACGACGAGAGAACACAGCCTCCGTTTTCCTCCGCTACACGGAAGGCCTTGATGCCGACCGAGCTCGTGAGTAAAACCAGCCTCACCGGTCGATGACAATCTGCTCCGGCTGAGAAGCCAGACACCACGGTCTGCTTCCTTCCACCTGCCATGGAAAAGCCGGTTAGCCTCTGCACCAGCCGATCATGGAGCCGCTGACACCGACTCGCTCAGACACCTCCGTGCCTCGGACCGACCTTCGGGTCCCGGGGACAACTCCGAGGTTCGTCCGACAACGCTCACTCGACGAACCTCCGCCACCTCCACGCCGAGGCGATCTGGAGCGGTTCAGTAGGTACCAACCCGACCTGGTAAACCCGAGGCTATTGATAAATAACACTCCATCAAGTTAGCTTAGTTCCCCTCCTTTCTAGCCGAGGTCCCTAGATATTAACATATCACGGGCTCTCGTCATTAACTCTCAGCTTAATAACATCAGAAGAATCTCTTAAGATGCAACTACCTACCTCATATCTGTCTGTGTATTCAATCTGTTTTCTTTAATAAAATAACTGAAGTCTAAGTCAGCTTCTGGGTTATACCTTTCAAATATACGTGCGTAGGTCTCCCTTTGAATCAAAGAGGATCTAGATGCCTGCATAACCATCAGTTGAGTGAAGGTAGCTAACAGTGCTTAGCATAAAACCGACAAAACTTTGCTGATAACCTTGTAGAAGTGTGTCCGTACTATAACGATAAAATCAGGTTATATTACGCTACACAGTATAACGATTCTGCAATGTATTGCGATTTTTTCTCTCACAATATTATATCAATACAGTGATATCCATATCGCGATATTTGCTGTATTGAAATTTAAAGCAAATTATGCATTTTTATTTTATTTAAAAAAATATAATAATGGAACCAATTAATGATGACAGGAAGTTTTTGTAGTAAAATTAAAAGCATGACTGCTAGTTGGTGGCTGTTTTCACCTTCTTTGTTTGTTAAGTTTTTAAAATGCTGTGACAGTTTTTCTACTCTTAAATTATGTTTTTAAATCATAATATATGGTCTTACTCATAGTATTGCAATATATTGTATTGCCAGCCCTGTATCGCGATACATATCGTATCGCCAGATTCTTGACAATACACACCCCTAATATTTAGATTTAAATCTAAAAAATATAGATTATACTTCAAATTTTTATAAAATACATCTAAACATTACAGATTATACTTCATGTTTTTAGCTTTAAATCTAAAGGTTATAGATTATACTTTATACATTTAGATTTAAATTGAAAAATTATAGATTATACTTCATATATTTAAATTTGAAATCTAAAAATGATAGATTATACTTTAAATTTTTAGTACATAAATCTAAATATGTAAGGTTAAGGTTTTTAGATTTAAATCTAAATGTTAGAGAATATATATACATGTATATCTAAATCTAAATGTATATTGATTTATTTCTAAA
Organism: Callopanchax toddi; assembly: GCA_006937965.1. Lineage (NCBI taxonomy): Eukaryota > Metazoa > Chordata > Actinopteri > Cyprinodontiformes > Nothobranchiidae > Callopanchax > Callopanchax toddi. Next base: position 427,762 of record SSNR01000057.1, on the reverse strand, counting down.
GAAAAACAATGGCTGTTTAAATTATTTCTATTATGTATAATCCTTGTCTCAAACTCATGGACAGTAAATAACAAACATTTAATTATGCATTTCTTTTACATACAGATTCTGCAATTGTTTAAGTGTAGACAGAAGTCACTAAGACGCGACAAGCTAAAGTAATATAACAATATATAATAGTATACTTTAGTAATACTTGAATAGGTAAATTTCTTAGACAAATGGCTGCTTCAATAAATCTATTTTCCCTCAAAATACCTCAACTTTTCTGGATTTATCTGAACATTTTGCAATTCTGTGCAGAGCAAAGCTAAAATAAAGTACATTAAGTTTTTTTTAAGTTATGCTAAATTAAAAGTTATATTTTACCCTCTCTCAAAGCACCAATACAATTGTATTGAAATATTAAGCAATAAATCTTGGGGGTAACCTGCGTCTCTTTTATTGGACTACCTCTGATGCTTGTCCAATTGATGAATCTGATTATCGTTTTAGCCTCATTTGGAAGCTAAATTACTGACAGAAACACAGTTTGAACCTGTTTTGCAGAAGCATGATCTAATTTTCATCATGCCGTGTTATTTATTTATTATCAGTTTTGATATTTGAGTCAACGAATCAAGCTGTGAAACTAATAGCCGGTTTTTGCATGTTTACCTGCAACCAAAAGGATCTTGGAGACTCGAGTAGCTGTGATTCTTCCATTATCCGCAAGCCTCGCATTCACCGAGACCCAACAAGTTGTGAAAATGTAATTAGAACACCTAGCTATTAATAAGAAGCAGTTGGGGGCTGGTGCCTGATTATTCATTACGTCTTGTCTACACACTTGCACAGCTGCCCGAGCAGTGTGTCGCTGTCACAGTCGCCCCATCTGCTTGGTGCTTGTGGTTAAAGTAAAGCAATAAATGAATAAGAGCGAGGAAACAAAGGCGGCCTCCGGTAAAAGGTTCGTGGAGAGGAAGAAAACCCTATAATCTCCATATGTCACTGGAAAATGGACCCAAAAAAAGTCATTTAATCAAATATGTTGGGCAGAAATTCAAAATGTAATACTTAAATGTATATATAAAGTTTACTTGAGGATAAGACTTTGCATTAGGAATGAAAAAAAGAATGCTTTTCAAAAGATAGATGAAATGAAATGAAGGAATTAAAAGATAAAAACAGTTAATCTACTTCCATCCTTTAGATTCTATTCCGAGAGCCCCGAAACTCATTTAATCTGCACAAATTTTACTTTTCATAAATTAATGAGCTTTCATCATTAGGTTTTGATTGAGTAATTAATTTCACTGTGTACATCTGACAGCTTTATCTCATGCACGGTAAAACTTAAAATTACAAGCTAATGCTTTAAGGCCAACTAAAGAAGAAAAAAAGAGCAAAGTAATTGGGTTTTGGTAATGGCTTTATATTAGGGTCATCAACATTTTATGCAGTACTAATAGAAATATGAAGTTATTTTGACCCTAAAAAGCAGGGTTGGGTGATCCTGGTCCTTGATGGCTGGTATTCAGTAGGTTGTGGAGATTTCCCTTCTTCAACACATCTGATTTAGGCCTTTAGGGCCATCACACGCCTCCTAAGCACCCACTACCTCAGATCAGGTGTGTTGAAGTAAGGAAACCTATCAAACATACTGGATACCAGTCCTCAAGGACCAGGATTGCCAGTCCCCTACAGGGTGTGTTGATCTAAACCAGTGTCCAATCCTGCAGTATCCAGCATGTTTTAGAGGTTTCTCTGCTTCAACACACCTGATTTCAGTTCGTGGCTGATTAAATAACTTCTGCAGAGCTTGATTACCTGCAGAACATTCAACCATTGATTCAGGTGTGTTGAAGCAAGGAAGGACATGCTGGATACCGGCCCTTGAGGACCAACTTTGGACACCACTGTCCTAAACCTAAAAATTGAAAATCTAGTCAAACAGGATCTATAGGTACTACAATGAACAAAAATATAAACACAACACTTGTTTTTGCCCCAGCTTTCATGAGCTAAACTCAAATATCTGAAACATTTCTAAGACCCATTACTCTTAAAGTGCCTGTGACTCCATATTTAAATCCCTTTATATTAAACAGGTGTAATCTTTGATGCCTCTAGATTAGCGTTGCACCACTATAACTCAAAATACGCTGTAATTATTTCCTAACGAGCAACTCAGAGATCAAAAGAAAGTGCCGCCTTCCGGTTCTGCTGGGTTTCTCCTTATTTGGCAGCCTGACACTTCTGCTGCAGCAGGGGGCAGTGTCGTCTCGTGAAAGAGAAACGAAACTGAAACTAAACACTACACGGTCTATGGGCAATGGCGGCGGCACTGCCTCGCTGCAGTTGTCGTGAACGTGCATGTGGGAGGAGAATTTACCATATAAGCAAGTCCGGATCACTATGACCTCATAGCGGGCTGGAGTGAAAAAAACTGTTTGAAACCTGGGTCTGAAATCTGGAAGAGCTTCTCACTGGCTGGACTAGGAGACAGATGGACGCCGTTTTTTGCTCTTTCTGGCAGGTTTAAGGTGAGAACTCAACGTTGCAACATGATAGATAAGTCAGAAAACATGGAAAACCATGTCATGGGCACTTTAAATATTGTTCACAAATCTGCCTAAATCTGTGTTAGTGAGAGATAATCCATCCCACCTCACAGGTGCATATCAAGATGCTGATAAGACAGCATGAATATTGCACAGGTGTGCCTCTGACTCCACACATAAAAGGCCTGAAGCTACTGCAGTGAAGAGATGTACTCAGAAATTCCCAGTACTTTTGCAATTTTTGAGATACTTTAAATGGTTCAAGATTTATGATACTGAGAAGTATATCTGCCAAATCCTGTCAGCACCAACAAGATAGTAATAGGAAGGGTAAACCAACTGAAGTAGCGATAAGCTCAATGATGAAACATTTCTTAAAATGTCAGAGTACCAAAGGCGTAGATTGGTGGGGACCAGGACAGGAATGCGCAGGGGGTGGGATCGAACATGTGCCAAAACAGGAAGTGCAGATTAAAGCAACCCTTTCTGGTTCCAGACCAGCCCAAAGCTACCATTACTGTAAAAATGCCCGATGGCCAGTCCTCATGCAGACCTGGGGCAGGTGCCAATGGCGTAAATGGCTGAGCGTGGGCCATGAGGGGGTTGCGCCAGTCAATTCAGACACGTATGCCTCCTTACCCTGGACACAGGTCCATCCGCGGACTCCACGCAAAGCACCTGGTCCGCTGGGCTGCACGTATTATTGGTGTGGATGCAGCGCTATTTCTGCACCATTTGATTGATTTATTGGTGGGGACATGTCACCATCTTTTCTTTAGAGACATATTTTAAATTATCTATAATATCACTTTTAAAGATTAGAACCAGTGCGGGGATGGGGAAAATGCTATTTAGTTATCTATTAAAAGTGAAAAGGTATGATTTTGATACAACATTTCAGGGTGGCCAATAGGCCTAAACTGAAGGAGATTTGAATGGATTGAGGTGGGGGACAGCATCCAGGTATCTCCTGGTACTTAAAAGCACTTAAGCTAGGTGAAGAAAGATGATTGGATGGAAGAAATAGACATGCTAACTGTGCCAAAGACAGAGAATTGAAATAAAGTGTTTCTTTGTTCATTAAAGTCTCATAATAAATGATAGACAACCTCCCGCACTTTTTTGAGCTTTCCTTCATTTATCAAGTTTTTCTATCACCACATCACAACCAAAACAGCTACGAAAACCCAAAGTAAAGTCAGTAAAACAATTAATATTGCCACAAATACCACTAGCACTTAAACGGTTTAGCAAAAAAGACACTGGTGAGACCAATTAAGAGTCAAGCAGCAAAATCTCAAGGGCAAATCAAATCTTTAAAAAATAAACAAAGAATCTGACTGGTAGAGCAAAGAAAACCCAAGCCAAAATGTATCCAATCAGAAAAAGACAACAAAGGAATACAAAGGTAGAAAACCTGACACAGAACCATTACTTTGTATTTATTTATAATACTAATTTAATTCCAAACTCCACTGTGCTCAATTATAACTTTACGGTACAGTGATACCCATTTTTTTCTAAATCAAAAACTTTTTTTTTCCAACACACATTCAAATATACACCCAAGCAAAAAATGCATCAGTAATTAACAGCAACATGTTGCGTCTTATTAAAATGCAACTTGTGATTAATCTTTATGCCCCGCTACGCCGTCTTCTGCTGACCCGTTTTTACGCTCCCGCGCTCCTGATACGGTCCATAAAATAGCAAAATTGCTCTGAAAATTAATAACACGTCATTATGCATTTAAGGTAACGCAATTAAACATCTTGTCATTATCACCGTCGAAATCCACCTCTTCTCTGAAACGTTCGGGGGACTCCTTAATAAACGGGGTTAATAACATTTAATGGGCCGTGTATTGTAAGAGAGACAACAAAGACGTTAATGATAAAAATGATAAATTACATATTATGATACCAACTAGTTGGCACGCAAAATATGGTCCCAGATATACTCCCGTTTGATCCGAGCTCGATTTGATGGCTCGCTGACAGTTTGAACTTCTACCCGGCGTTCCCCCATCCCTTTCTCCCGTTGTCAGAACGTATTTCGTCTCCTCTTGACTCTGTGTCGGGGGCTGGGAGGCTTCTCTGGTTGAAGGCCGTGATGGGATTTGGGGAATAACTGCTACTCCAGATTAAGAATGGAGATGAGGATGACCGGTGACTGACAGAAGCAGATGTCTGGGAGGGCTTTACTTACTTTACGGTATCAAGGTCAAGCAGTGACGAAGGGGAAGGCTCGACGCGGCGCACGTTGGCCATCGCTGACACTGCGAGAAACGTTTGTGACGGAAGTTTCATTGCCGATGAAAGGCAGCTTTAAAGCAACGCTTGGAGACTTGGGCTGTAAAAACTCTCAGGTACAGCTTCAGATGATTTCATTTAAAGATGCCCTAAAAAGACTAACGTGTTTCAATATAAATAATACCTCCTTTTTTCCCTGCTGTTTTATTACATCTTCCTTGGAAACACTCCCTAAATATTATTCTGTTCGAGAGGGGGAAATGAATGGCGGCTTACTAAAGCAAAGAAATTGCTTTAATGTACTGCACCTGCTTAGAGCGTGCGCGCGTACACAACACATAATAGCCTCTGTGTCCCTCCAATGGTTTACATAACTGAAATGATGTGCTTCAGCTCTTCGCTCCTTATCTCTATGAGCCATACTTTATTGCCTGGGCCACCTCAAAGAAAATTAAATGCAGCCTCATCCGTTTGATACCCCCCCAAGCACATTTTTTGCGAGCTTCTATTGCTGCTGAGATATTGTTGAGTTGTTGTAGTTTTTTTCCCCCTACCACTCCTTCTCCAAAGATCAGACTAAACGCCTTATTTTCTATGTTTTCCTTTTTTTTTTGCTACAATCACAATGGCTCATATTTGCTTTGGATTCTTTTTTACAGCTGTGAGTCTGGCATGGTCCTTCTAGCAGCTAAAAACAATAAACAGTAGCTATCAATGGCAGAATGCCCTTCTTTTGCATGCTTTCATTGAGTTATTCAATATATTGTCGAATCGGGAAAGACTCAGTAGTACCAATGCATCTCCAATCTGGCCCGGAAACACCTTGGGGTCCTGCTGGAGGAGCTGGTGTAGGTGGCCGGGAAGAGGACGGTCTGGGACTCCTTGGCTGGGATGCTGCCCCCATGACCCGGACAGGTGGAGGACAGTGAGGCGAGACAAATATCAATAAATTTTACAAATCAAATTTTCATTTGTGAGATTCATACTCTTCTAGCATTTTTTTTAAAAGGGACTAGCAACAAATTTCGTCAATTATTCGTGTGCTATGTTTATGTATAGTTTTTATGGGTACCGGTACTTAAAATCCCATAGCCTAATGCATAGTGGAATTTTCAAAGTTTTGAAAGCGCTTTGACTTTTAATGAGGTGCTCAAAACTAACTGAAACAGGTCACAGTATTTACGATCCATGAAAGAAAATTAAATAATGTCCTTGTAACTTTTTACAAGTTTTTTTTCATATTAGGTTAAAGCCATACTCAGTAGCCAGGTAAACAAACAAGGTCTCGCTTGCTAGTTTACAGAAACAACTGTGCACTCACCCCTCCCGTCGGGTAAAATCCATAAGCCAGCCTTCCCCCCGGGATGGGACCCCGTTTTGCGATGATAAAAATGCAGAGTCTAACTTCACTGTTCCCCCAGCTTTTCCTCTTTTCACCTTCAAACGATTTTAGTTTTCTGCTAGCTGAAAAGGTGTTTTTTTGGGGGGACTCTGGTATTTTTATCTTAAAATGGAAGCTCTAACCAACGGCTAATTCGCTCATTCTGTCCTCCTTTCAATTCGGGATGTTCTGCCCCAAAATGTGTCCGGGCGGATTAATGCCAATCCAAGCAGTGAGGAAATGCGGCAGACAGGAAGCTGGATTGTCCAATCCTATCGTTCGGTCCGAACGATAGGATTGGCTGAAGTTTTGAGAGAACTGCGGGACAACTACTTTATTGATTTCTTTTGGGGTTTTTTTAATCTCCACAATATATTTATGGCTATACTATGTTGGAACGTTGTTAAGAGGCTTTAACCCTTGTAGGTCCCTATGACATTTTTTTGTGCAAGCGGCTATGTTTTTTTGAACAACTTTGGCTGTGCTAATGCAATTCTTTTGATTTTTGTGGAAGACGTGTATTTCTGGGGGGATTACCAAAAATAAAAAAATGTTTCCCTAACTCCTTCTCAAACACTGGATAAAACAATTACTCACACTAAGGTTCACTGACATTTTTCTATGCCATTAAACTTTCAAATTACAACTTTCTAACAAGCCTAAAAACCACCATAAATAATTTTTTTAAATACTTTTCCTGGATTCCTGAGGTCATCACAGACCGAATTGAAAAATGTTACTGTTTTCCACTTGATGGAGTGATTTCTCTATAAATGGCAGGGCAGCGATTGAACATGAACTTAAATTATTTACATTATTAGCATATTTTGGCTCCTAGATCCTCAATGCTATACATATTTTGAACAAACATGGTTTGAGTGTTTTTTAGAGATGTCAGATACTAGTGTGGATGTGTGGTTTCAAATGTCTGGTCACATATGTTTCCACAGCCTGCATCCAAAAAATAAGTCATTATTCAAAGGCAATTTTCAAAGCAAAGTTGAAATCCCAGGTTTCCTATGTGTTTTGTTTGTGTGATTATGCACTTGTACATGCATTAGTACTCAAAGCATTTCACAAATTATCAGAGGACACATGTGTCTCTGTTTCTGAGTGGCTGTGGGGTTTATGGTTGACAAAGTATAATCCTGTAAAACGATATAATTTTCATCAAATCCTTGCCATAGCTGAATAAATATTGAAAATGCTGCAAAATGTTAAAAGTAACCAACATATTTATGGTTGCATTTTTGTAATGCCATCCAGTATGTCGAATATGCATGCTAAAAGTTAGAAAAAAAATTTTTTTTTAAGCCCCAGCTAAACTTCAAAGATGCAAATATTTTTGAAAAAATAATGCCTACAGGACTAAATTTTTTTTACACAGCTGTAGTTGCAAAAAAAAATTATATACTTTACTCAGTTAGAAGTTCTATCTCAAGCACGACATGTGGGCTCACCTTAGCTCAATCCTGGAAGTTTTCTGATTACCTCCATGTGCAGAATGATGCAGCAAAGAAAGCCCCATAGTCCGATGGTGACGTTACGACACTTAACACTCCACGGTTGTTTACGGTCCATATTCTGGTCCTTATGTGTTAGGAGAAGATGTCTCAGATGAAAATTTAGAGAAAATATGAAGATGAGAATAATTCCTCATGGTCCGAGTGGTCTGCCTTCTGTTTACCCGGAAATCAGTCCTCATTTCCGGCTGTTGAACCTGAGCCATCGGCCTCTGTGCTCCGTGAACCGGAAAAAAACATCCGAGGGCTGTTTTAACTTTTTTCATTACTGACAAAATCTTTAACATCATAATTCACCACATGAACAGAGAAAAAATTCAAAAATACATGACTGGACGGAGGGTTGTGAAGATGAGCCCGAATTTCGTGAGCTTCCCCGGGTTACTGCAGCGGCTCCCGGTCGCAGCTGTAGCCGTTTTGAGCTCATCACAGCCGCCGGGTTGAAGTCATGAGGAACAATGGCTCTGTTCAGTATATTCCAATGCGCTGGTCCTGTGGTTGTTGGGTTAGGGTAAAAAGTGCTCTTGGTGCCAGTGAGTTGCTGGGACGTCCCTGCTGAATCTCAGATCAGACCTCCGGGAGCCGCCGGCAATTGAAGCGCTGCCTGGCTGCGTAGCTGCTCTCGAGAGCTGCATGAGGCTCCCAGCTGGAAGCCATGCAGCCTCCGTGTGGCGAGCCAGGCTCCTCCCATGGGGAGGGGGTGAGGTGTTGCTCTTGCAGGGCTATGCTCGTTTTTGCTTCAGGTGTGTTTGTTGTCTGCACTGACATGTCTCAGGACATTACACTCAAAAAATGATGTCATTTTTCCTCTTTTTTTGTATTTTTCTCAGTGCAGTTTTTTTTTTATTATAACCTGTCATTAAAAGGGCAAAATCTAAAAAAGATTACAAATATTTAAATTTGTTTTGTGGGTACTGAAGCCAATGATGAAATTCATGTAAAAATATAAACACTTTTGTAATATTAATATTTCTATATGAAGTTTTAGTTGTGCACTTTTCTGTGCTAAGGTCCAAGGTGTGAGTTTTTTTATTAAATCTGATGCTACATAAAAAATACAAGGTAACCAAAAATAATTTTTATGCTCATTTGTGACACTCCAAAGCCCTGATAAGTCACCCCTAAAACCAGTCCTCTGGACAAAACACACAAAAAAGGATTTCATTTTTACTGGTTTTTCTCAGTGCAGTTTTTTTTATATAACCTGGCAATAAAGGGGTTAAATCTAAAAAAAAAAACACCAACATTTTAATTTGTTTTGTTAGTACAGAAGCCAAAGACCAAATTCATGCAAAAATATAAACACATTTGTATCATTATAATTTTATTTCTATATGAAGTTTTATTTGTGCATTTTTCTGTGCTTAGGGACCTAAGAATGACAATTATTTAAGGATCCTACAAGGGTTAATAAAAACGTTTAAAGCTACATTGTTTACCTGGCTACTGAGTATGCCTTTAATAGACATTTTTGTTTACTCCAATTCATATTTTGACTCAAAAATCAAGAATATGGTTAAAACTCCTGCAAAAAGTCAATTAAAAAATTACTTCAACCTTTTCTAATATACTTACCAAAACTGTGTACGTTTATGTATGCGTCAATTACCACTTAAGGTCCCGAAAGACCATAAAAAACAAATCGAATATGCTTGAATTAATGATTTTGTTGGGGGGGGGGGACTATCGGAGACAGACGTGAAAGCATGTATTGTTCTCATTCTTCTAGAGCCTAGATGCTGCTGTGGGCCCCTTCCCTATCCCAAAGCACTCATAGGCAGCCAAGTCCTTGCAGTAGTGCCCCCACCAAGCTGCAATCAGAGCAGGTGTTCACCCCTCCACCTCCAGACAGCAAATAAAATATGTGAATTCACCTCTGGTTTATCCTGCTCTGTAAATCTACCTGTGCTACAGTGTGGACCATGTCTCATTTGTGGCCCTTAAAATAATTTATTTTGGCCCTTGACTGCAATTCAAGAATGGTATAGAATTTTGGCCCAATAGCATTTGGTTGTTGATGCGGACAGACAATTGAAATGGTTTTAAAAATAGAAGAGGTCAATTATAATTCAAAGTATTGTTCAGAGTACAGAGAAATATCACAGGGAGGCAAACAGTAGGAAGGCACAGGGCCAGGGAACAAACAATAGGATCCGTCTATGAGCTCTACAACCAAAGGTGTAAATATCCAGGGGCAGGTGATTAATGGAACGAGAAGCAGCTGGGTTGAATACCAGATGGAGGACAGGTGTGCAAGGTACTGAATGACTGGGAAGCTGAGGGAACAACAAGTAGTGACACGGGGAAGCATGGAAAACAAGACCAATAATTTTCAGGACTCAAGAAATCTAAAGACTTTTACAAAATACAAAAGCAAATAAAATATATTCACAAAATGTGTGGCCTGTGAATACTTTCAACTTGGTACTGCATCTTTAAAAGTTTACTCTTTTGTCTCACTTGTCAGTTTCAAGGCTGGGTAAAGGAGAATGACTAGAATTAAACACACGTAATGTTTTTTTCCTTACTTTTTGTCTCCCCTACCTTATTTCTCTCTCCTGCACTTAAACATTACAATGACATACACTCAAATACGCAAATAAATGGATGAAGTAATTGGGTATCTTCTAGTGATTTGTAGAAACGCCAATGGCTTTTGTCCCCTTACTAAAGACTTGTCAACACTGGAATGACAACAAAATTATTATGTTTTACATGTAAACCATTAATCTTTGCAAATTATAAATCCAAGTAATGCCATATTGGAATATAATTGACTTCCCTTTCATTAAAAAAAAGAGTGTTTTTAATATGTTTGTTGGTGTTTCTATAATTATTTTTAATCAACAATTTTTCTCATTAACCAAGTTGTTTTCGTAGAAACTGTTTGTAAAGCGTTGCAGTCTCTAAAGGGTTACAAATGGGATTCTTTGGCTGAGTTAAAATGCAGAGTCAGTGTATTGCAGCCACAATTTATTACATCTTCATAGTCATTTTGGCTACGTGCAAATGGTCCTGTTATGCATGGCCGCCACATGCATAACTGATGCTTGCACATAAATAACAAAGCTACTGTGGGAGTACATTTTGTGCACATTGCAACCATTGCAGAGTTGAAAATTACTAAGAAAAATGATGGTGTTGGATATATGCTCATTTTACTACATTTTAAGTTTCATAAGGAGTTTTTTCCCAAGTGGGGTTCAAATAAAAGACTGAGAACAGTAAATTTTGTCTGTTGTAGATAGCTCTTTGAAGAAGTTTAGCTTGTTTAAGTTAGCTTCTGACTGGAATAATGAGCTAATTGCTAACCTGAGTGAGACTAAGAATAAACTCCAATATCAAAGAAGTCTCAAAAACATCGCCATCAGTTTCACTCTTCATGCTTATCAGTGAGGAAACTTGGTAACAACAGTAGCTAAGTTTAGCAGCAGCTAGCTGTAGCACTTCTTTTGATTCCTGGGGCATTTTCAAAAAGAGTATCATAACATTTCTACCAGATTATCTGTGTAATGTGAAAACGCTTATACAATCATTTATAGTTTTATTAGATATGATGTTTTTTTTTAAATTGGTGACAATCTTTTATGCAATTCATTTCAGACTAGCTAGCTAGCTCATCAACAGAGTGAAACTAAATATCCTAAGTGGAGCTAATATATCTTCCTTCTAAAAGTTGTATTTTATGTACAGAATACATTTTATTATAATTGAGATATTAATTATATTATGATTAAGTTATTAATTTTACAGAAAGTGTATTTTTGCCTGTGGGTGGGTTGATGTAATCCTGATTTGATTTGGAACAGAGGCTCAACTTCTTACTCTAAAATGTTTATTTATTAGTTTTCTCCTTTCTTAGCTAGAAAGAAAATTCAGGGGAAAAAAGGTTAATAATGCTTTCCAATAAAACACTGTTACTTCAAGTCAAAGTCTTCCACGTGGTCATCTTACTTCTAGTTGTATTGCCTGTATCCATTTATATCTAATTACTGTGCCTGTTGGAAATGGAAAGTCCAGTATAATATTGGATAGGTACACTACAAGTTTACAAGGGTTTTCTGCCTCACCTTACCTATTTCCACTTATTTGGGTCCTGGTCTCATGTACAGCATCCCAAATAGGGAATCCCAACAGTGTTGACAGATGTACCATAATTATCGTATTTGTAGGATAATTTAGCACGCTGTACGATCAATAATTCCATAAATACGATAATTTGAGCCCTTTGTGGTGTGGAATTTGTGTAAGAGATGCTTGTTTTAATCACTGTGTTAGATTATTTAAAGCTAAAACTACTTTGAAGATTATAATTTTGCACAGTGTTTGATATACTGATATTAAAACCTGGGTTAAGGCTGTAATTTAGTAGTGTACAATAATTTTTCTTAAAATACAATAATTTTAAGATCCTGGTACAATACTTTAACATTTCCAATCTGGCAACACTGAATCCTAAACCGCCCTCTCCCTGGCCACCTCCACTAGCTGCTCTGGAAGGACCCCCAGGCCAGACTGGAGAGGTACAGGTACTTTCTCCAACATGTCCTGGGTTGACCTGACCTAACTTGCTCCTCTCAATATGGAGGAGCAGTATTTTTACTCAAAGTCTCTCCTGAAAGTCCTAAGTCCTCACCCTATCTCTAAGGCTGAGTCCAGTCACCCTGCGGAGGACACTCATTTCAGCATCTTATATCCACAATCTTGTTCTTTTGGTCATTACCCAGAGCTCATGACCATAGGAGAGATTTATGACGTAGAGTGACTGGTAAATTGAGAAACTTGCTTTCTGGCTCAGCTCCCTCTTCACCACGACAGACCAGTTCAGCATCAGCATCACTGCCAATGCTGCCCCCATCCACCTGTCGATCTCCATCTCCCTCCTTCCCTTACTAGACCTTGGGATACCTAAACTCTTCCACTTGAGATAGGACCTTTGGGTTGGTAAGTCACCCTTTTTTTTGTTGAGAATCATGGTTTCAGATTTGGAGATGCTGATCCTCATCCCATTTCCCCCCCCACCACCACGCTGGACTCAGAGCAGTTTAACTTCCCCCTCGGACCGCGGACTCGTTCATGGATGCTGCTGTGACTGGTTGTATACCGTAATTAGATGTGGTCCTAAATAAAAAGAAAATTTGAATGTTTGCACCATAATTAAAAATAAAAAATCAATGCCTTAACTTGTGCTCCAGGGAACTATTCCCAGGAGAGTCCCAAAGCCGTCAGAGCCACCTCACTTACAGGTTGGCGGTTTAGTCCGCACGCCATTTTTTTTCTAACACTATACAATACCAGTAATTTATAAGACAAACTAAAACCACATGAGCTTATTAAATCAGCAATATGCTCACAAACAATGTATCTATGAATAAAAAGTGAGCAAAGATGAATTTTGAAGGCTGATTAATCACCACCGTGAGGGGAATCATAAATGACATGCAGTCCATTTCCCAAAATTGATTTCTGGTTCGAGTGTTTTGCCCAAATCCCTTTTATCAAATTATTTCCCACCAATGTACAACAAGAACCCCAGTAAGAATTCATTAAATCACTGTCACTGCTGTCTAATATATTACTTTCCTCTACAGACCAATTATTTTTTTGGGGGGGGGGTGCTTGCTAATTATTAAAATGTTCATCTGAGCATTGATCCCAACACATTCGCTCTGCAATTAACAAAGAAAATGTAGACTCACAATTATCTCTTTGTTCATCAGTATTTTGTGGTGCATAAAGGCCGTGATTAAAGTCCTCCATTTTCTCTGTCCATTGCGTCCTAGTTCCCCCCCCCCCCACTCATCCTTTTTTACGACCCACCTTCTACATTTTTACACAAACACAGTTTACCTCACCCATTTTCAATTTACCTGGTTTTAAAGAATGTACCCTGAGGAAGCTTGTTCTCTTTTTTCCAGCACTGACAGAAGTATGATGCAACCGGCTTGGAAAGAAATGCAACTTCACACTTTTAATTTGAAAGTATGAGCTGAGAAAACAAGCAGAGAGACAGTCAGAAGCTGCCAGGACACAGATTTTAAGTCATACTATACTGATTTCAATCTTTGCACTAGATCTTGACATTTGCTTTAGAGTTTGGGGTGTATTAAATCGAAAACTCATCAGTGCTGCTGAGCTCTATATAATTGCTTCAAACTTTGTAAAAGAAAGACGCTTTTGTTTTGGAATTTGGCTCTGAAATGTCTTGAAAATGAAGAATTGTACCTTTTTATGGAAAACAACCAAACTGAACAACAATATTTCAGTAGATAAAAGAAATTGGGTGAGGACAGATAATGATGAGTCTCTCAGAATCCATATTTCTACAAGCCTTATCCAGGAGATCCAATCTTGATACATGGTGTTTGCACAGAAGACCTCTAAAGTTTGAGAACTTCCTGGCAAAACAGCAGCTCAGTCTTCACACTGAAACATCCATCCAGCTTAACATGCAGCTGATGGTTCAAGGAAAGTGTTGTCGGTGGGGAAATGGGACCTATAGGGGAAGTCAAGAAACAAGATCACAGACCAAGTTTTGGCCTCTTTGGAATTCTACAAGAAAGTTTTCTTCCAATGTTCTGTCTCGGAGTGATAATGACTCTGGCCTTCAGGTTACAACGAATAATTCCGTATCAGTGCTCTATGAGAGTCGGTACTCTCAGGTAACGGCACGTCTTCTACATTTCATAGCGTCACTTTTCACAGCATGCTGCCAATTCTCTTAAATCCACCGATACACAGCATTGGTTTCACCAACTTTAAGCTACGCCTGATACATATAAACCAGCAATTCCCAAACTTTTTAGCTTTTGGCTTATAAATTCACAATCACTAAGACTTACAGCCCTTAATGTTGGTGGATGAAACTATACAAACATTTCAGAGAAGCTAAACAAACATGGGCATTACAAGAACACAAAAAACACCAAGCAAATGGATGCTATTAGAAATCTTTTTTCAGTTTTAACTCAGTACCTCAATCTTAGTGTTTATCACCATTGGTAGAAAGCAGGAAGTCACTAATTTCTGGTTGGGTTGGATTTAGATGAACTCATAATTAATGATGAATGGTTAAAAGTTGGGCACAAGATTCAGTCAATCAGGGAGGCAGCTCATCATTGTAATAACTGTGATTAATCACGCCATTTCAAAAGCAGAGTTTAATTACTCTAGCCATATCCAGGCCTGAATACTGCCAGACCTGTAGACTTAAGAAACCACTTCAGTATAACCTGTCTTCCAACATGAAGAAGCTAAAAGATCTCAAAAAGCAACACATCATGCCCGGTTTTAAAGAAATTCAAGACCAACAGAACCCAGAACAGCATCTAAAGCACTCACTTGGTAATAGTTAAGGTCAGAGGTCATGATTCAGCAATAAGAGACCAAAGACCAAAACCTCTGATGACCAAAAACAACTTGAAATATTTTGATGATCTCAATGATGGAAAATATATGTGGACTGAGTGGACAAAAGTGGAATTTTTCGGAATTTGCGCAACCTGCCACATATAGTGTAAAACTAACACAACAACTTAGAAAATCACAACAGTCGGACATGGTGGTGGTAATGTGATGTTTGGGGTTGCTATGCTACATCAGGACCTACAGTAGATGACTTGCTGGAATGGATGGAATCATGAATGTTGTTCGCATCCAGAAAATCCTGAAGGAAAATGTCTGACCTTTGACCTGAAAGAGTAAGTTCATGTTGGAAAACTCTCTTTACACACTTCTACAGAGTACAGTCTTTAAAAATAGGTAGTTATGACACTAGTTTAATAGTTTGTTACTAGCTAATTGTTGGTATTAAAATAAAAGGCCAGTAGTTGCAGGTAGGGTCGATACACGGAGGATATATCACCACACACTGAATAGTTCCCTGATGTTTAAAAAAATTACATCAAATCCAGTTAAGTTTTTGCTCAGCAAGCTAGCATTCTTTTTTCTAAAAAGGCATGCATTCTAACGGAATTATTTTTCTGATACGGATGGGTCTCCAAAGACTCTATACTAATTTTGTACTTAACCAGATGCATACATTCCCATTGGCTTCGCCTCAAGACAAAACTTTCATGCGCCTCGGCGTGATTGATAGGAAGTTTCTAAAACAGGAGACCTGAATCAGAGAAAGCGCAGTTCCCCCACCATCAAAGAGCTTTTGGTTTTCAAAGAACAGAAAAGAAAGATGGCTTCTCACAAAGAATTTCGTGGCAAATTTACCTTTCAGACGTTGTTGCGCGCCTTCAGGTTGGAGTAATTACATATTAAGCGAGTTCCCTATGGCTTATGAGAACATGGGAGGGTAAGGAGAATGTGTGCTCTTGATGTATTATATTCCTCTGAGAAGCACTCCATTTTTTTTATATTTCATTATTTATTAACTTTTTTTTCTTCCTCCATCCCAGAGCGGTTTGACTTCAAAGGACCGAAACGTTCCTCGAGTATTCAGCTTTCTTAGTCTAATTAAGGATTCAAGAGGTGCTTCTCCTTGCAACTGTGTGTTTTTGTAAACAATCAATACCCCACCACCACCCCCTTCTAGAAATAGATGCTCGAGAGCCAAATACGATGGGACTCAAAATCAAAACAGTAATCAACCAGCTGAGATATGTTGCCGTGAAACAAGACGCTAAACATATGCATAGCCACTTAACGCCATAATACTGGGCGTGATTACCAAAGCCTTGTAGTAATAAATGCACCTGCGTTGACATTTGGACGCATTCATCCATCTGAATGACTTCTAAACAGTTGTCGTCCTGAAAACAAAGCTTGTTTTTGCAGCAATCAAAAGCTATAGGGGTGTGCTCCCAAAACAGGATTTCAGGCAAACTCATCTAAAACAGTAGTAGAGGCTGAAGGAGCGTGATGAGAATATGCAATCTGGACAAGAAATTTAGCTAATATTCCTTCTAGAGACAGGAGTTCACGTCCAACTTTTTCATGCATTATCATAAATGTAGGCGATAAGAGAACACTCATTTAATTCATAAGGAAAATGTCAAACAGCCAATGTTTTCGTTAGCAAGGACATCATCTTAAATTAAGGGTCCAGGGAGCTCAGCTCTACTTATAAGAATAAGAGGCAGGAAACTTCACAATACACCTGTTATAGCTATATAGAATGGGAGGTACTGCACCAGCAGGTGGCACTGTATCGTTAGGGTTTTTTAAATTTTGCTTGGAAATACTTCAGGGGGAAATCCTTTGGATATTTCTGTATCTATTTCATAAGTCAATTCAAGTGACCAGTCAAACTATGAAAAATCATCATCAAAAAATTGTGATAAGACGACTTTAAGCTGTCAAAATAACCAATATTACGATCTGTTTAACCAGATGTCAGAGATTTTAGTGTGTTTGTGTTGTTTCCTACCTTTCCCTTCAGTTCTCTCTCTGTTCCTGCTTGTTCAGCTCATCACTCACACCTGTCTTCTGTTGCTGCTAATCAGCCCAGCTGCCTTTCATTCCACCAATCGCCCATGCATATATTCTTTTGTGCAGATCACAATTTGATGCCGAAAGAAAAATGAAGAATATATTTGCTCAGAGGATGTTGAGGACGTGCAAAAATGGCCACTTAATTTTTATTTTAAGGTGCTAAAAAACCATTTGGTTGTGAGGTAGTGAGGAACGATTGGGAATGCTAAATTAGACCATCTTGAGTAAAAATGCAATTTCCGTATCTACTAGATTGCCATTTTTTCACCACAAACAAAGTTAACAATTTCAAAATTAACTGGGACACAAAAATAATGTATTTTTAGAAAAAAGCATGAATGGAAATAGCATCAAAGGTACTAAAGAGAAACAAAATCCTAAAGCATTTGCTAGAAAAACACGTTTTATTCAGCTATGAACTTCAACCCATATGTAGAGATTAAAATTTGACCGTCAAAGTGAAAAAGGATGAAGCCAAAGAAGTATTTCCGTAGAAAGCAAAACAATCACATGACTTTTAAAGGGATATCAAGAATACAGATGTTTCCTTATATATGTCCACTTATGGAGCATTTCAGTCAGGGGTTATATGAATCAACAAGGTTGTGTTCTCACAGATGTGCCTCGCAGTTATTACAGCCAGAGGTGAGCAACCGCAGCGTGCCGAAACCACAGCCACCTCGATGCCGCAAGCTGTAATGTGTTGAAAATCAGGCAGGTGAAAGCGAAACAAAATTCAAAGCAGCGCGTGTCGTTTTCAGGTTAAGACACATACAACGAGGCTCAGCACGGCGCCGCTTCAGCTGAAAGGGGCCTGTAGAGCCAGCTGCTCGTTAAAGGAAAGTGACAACAGGTGTGCATCATTAGGTCACTCTGACAGTTGGGCAAGTTTTCAAAAAGTGAAATTTCATGAGTAATATGAAGCAGAAAGAAATATATACAACTATATATATATATATATATATATATATATATATACACATATATATTTACACATATGTATATACGTATGTATATATATTCCCCCAAAGATGAGAGGCCAGTTACCATAGGGGTAAGACCAAGATTCAAACCCTGGCTTGGCCATGTGTCAAAGTCACCACCTACCCTCTGCTCCTTAGGGATGGATTAAATGCAGAGAACAAGTTGCACTGAGGTTTATACATAAGCAAATTCCCCATTCCCCCTATGCCCACTTTGACCACACAATGTAAACATAACAATGCAGGTTCAATGCCAGGGCCCAAATGGAATCAACAAAGTTGGTAAACCTGACGAAATTGATAAAATTTCAACAAAACCTTGAAATCGAGCTGCCTTTAGAGTTCATATAATACAATATTTCTGAGTGTTTACTTAGTAAAAAGATGTCCTTTGTTGCTAAAGTGAAAGAAGTGGAATGCACCTGGATTTAAAAACACCAAACACCACGGCTACACATTTCACAGCAGCATGGTTCCACTTTAAGAGTCTGCCCACTAAACTAGCCTACCTGCTGTTAACAGTCATATCCAAATGGAAAATTCTGCAAGAGAGTATCAAAAATAATAATAGGAGTGCATTGCTTCGCATAGCACGCCCTAACTACAAAATCAAAAATGGGACTGACTTTTGATTTCATAAAAACACAACACGTTTGTCTTGAGCATTTCTAAATTCTCAATAAAAGGTCATTTAGAGTAAGTTGGTTTTAAAAAGGCGAGCAATACCTAGAATTTTGAGATGATGTTACAAAAAAATCAAAAGCTTTTAGCACCAAGCTTAGCAAACACCAAGGCGGTCAGAAAAAGAGAATGAAGAAGGAAAAATAGTTTACATAGAAAATATTGGTTCCCCAACTTCAAGTTATTTGATTCATATTTAAATGCAATGTACAAATTTGCTTTTGTAGGACTCACATATGGTTTCCAAGCATGTTTTGGAAGAATGGGGGAGTCGAGTATGAAATACCCAGTGACGGTTACAAAGTAGGTGGAAATAAGTGCAAAGACCTGTGGCAAAAGGCCTCCTGTTGTACACACAAAAGTATGCGTACACAGTAACCAAAACTGAAAAAAATACTATTTGATGGAAGTGTGAACAAACCTGGAGTCATGGCAGCCATGTTGTATATTTGCCACAATGCCGACATGTTTACATAAAATGGTGGTTCTTTGTGAACCAATTAGTTTTCAAAAAGTTTCATAAAGTAACCCAGCCAGGGATCAAATCGACGACCCTCTGGTTTCCAGACGACCTACTGAGCTATTGTTGTGTATAATATGTAACATGTGGCACAATAATGGTTTAATCACTGGTAATATGAAGTTAAAACACAAAGAAAAAGTACTGTACTGTACCTTTAGGGGTACAAGTGCTTGTCAATATGGTGGCACCTTCAAAGGTACCATTCTTGTACCCTAAACAATGAGTACTGATTGAACCCTGCAGTTTGTATCTTGTAGAGAACAGTCTTGTACCTCTGGTGACAACCTTGGACCCAAGATCAACAGGACCTAAAGGGGCCCTTAACCATTGCACTGTCCTTATTTTGGAGCAAATGGAGTTTGTTATTCATGTGGGGTTAGTTTCACAAAAACGAAAAAAAAAAACCCTGAAAGTTTACTAGAATATTCTGGCAGTTCCAGTCACATTTTGTTTCAAGGAAAATATGCCTTGACATCATAACTTAGGATATAAAACAAACCAGTACATATGGCCCTTTTGGTCCTTGAATACATAAAGTTTCCTAAAGTCAAACATCCAATCATAGAGAGTATATATTCCATGGGGCATCCATACCCTACATGTTTGACTGTGTACCAAGATAAGAACACTCTACTATCACTTTTTTTTTTTTATAAAATAAGGGTAATCTGTCAGAAAACTCTTAAATTGGAGTGAATCTTGACTTTAGCAAATATTTTATCACTCCATTATATTGTACTTTGCAGCAATGCGTGGCCCGGTGGTGAGAATCTCTCTTCCCTGAGCCCCACACACTTAACACCATAAACAGTAATACTGTTTAGAGGTTGAGTCATCAAATTTGGTGGAATTTCAGCAGCTACAGAAAAAAAAGCACAGCAACACATTGTAAAGAAGATTAGAGGCACAGTCAGAGGAAAGAATCCCCTTTTGCTTTAATCCCATATGGGTTTAAACAGAGAAGAACAGGCATGGTTTGGGTGTTTGTGAAACCAGGGGAGCTGCAGGTTTGGTTCAAAAACATAAAAGACAACTTTAGCCAAAATCCAGTGCTACGAAATAAGAAAAAGCACAAGATGCATGTTTTTAAAGGCCGATGTTTACAGCAATTGTAGTTCAAAAGATCATTTTGAAAGTTTGCCCGTGAGTTTCTTGGCTTAGTGCTTTTTGAGGCACTTAGTTGGTGTAAAGATGTGCTCAAAGCTTCTTTTTCCTTATGCTAGAATATAAAAAAATGGTGCACTCTTTCTCCAGTGCTGACACAGCAAGCTTCAGATTCCTGCCTGTGTAAGTATTGTGCTTATTGCAATTCCACCTTACAGTGGAACACCTAAAGAGGTGGAGGTATAATTGAATGTGAACGGATGCAGAAAACTGTAGTTAGTGTCTGAATGTTAAGTGCAATGGAATGTAACCTTGGCTATGTAAAATACAAAGACTTATTTAACAAGGTGCATTTGTGAGGAAAGAAAATGAATGCTTACGATCCAATGGGACGTTTTTCTACACAATTTGGGTTTTATTCTTAAACTTACTTTACATTTTTTAGAGTTCAACTGTAGTGAAACTTTTTTCTTGTGGACTTTAGGTGAAAAGTCACACCCTGTGCTCTTTAGTTAGTGACATTATCCTAAAATGTGTTGAAGTCTGAGTTTTGCACCACAATTTGTTGTTTACCAGTTCGCAGTCTCTGAAGACTTGGTGTACAAAATTTAATTTCAAGCTGCCAGAAGACATTTCTTGAGCATTTTACCAAAAAACAAGACTCATTCACTGAGTTGTGGCAAGTATTGTCATGGCAACCATTTTGTACTAACCGTGTTGTTCTTTTTGTGTATGAGTGATAAATGATGTCAACAGTAAAGTGAATTGTTTTAACCATTAAGAAAACTGCATTCTCTTTGCATCAGGTAAGTTTGACGTACTTTAATCAAAATATCTCCTGCAGTTCCTTTGACACTTTGCTTAAAGTCAGACAACCAACCACACAAAGGCACAGATTCAAACTTTAGTAATACAATTCTGCATTCATTTAAAGAAAATAAATAACACCTGACAAATTAGGGGAAAAAAAAATCATATTTTGACTCAATCTCATGACAGTAAAGGCCGGTTCGCACGGCAGGGTTTTCAAATTGTCGGCCGATTTTAAATCATAAGAGACCACACACGTGGCGAGGAATTTTTCTTAAAAAATCACGGACACTGACCGTTCTAATCCTACAGTGTGTGGTGGGATCACACACGAACCGATTTTACACACAAACTTTCCCAGATCAGACGTGAAATCTCGCAAAACTTCACGAGATCAAATGTGACTTTGGAGCAAACAAACGTGAAAGCTTTTATTTTTATTAAAAACAATGAACGGGAGGTGTTTTGGGCACGTCCTGCCGGCAGGAGGCCCCCGGTCGACCCAATCAGGAGGAAATACATCTCCAGGTTGACTGGGGAGCGCCTGGGCGTCCCAGCTGAGGAGCTGGCGGACTTGGCTGAGGATGGCCTGGGCTGCCCCGCGACCCGGACCCGGAAGAAGGCGAGGTGAGGAAAATTAACTTGTGACAGTTTTAAATAATCCGAGCAGCTGTTTTGATGAGAGATTAATTTCGCCACGCAGCGGAGTCTGTCAACTCGCTCTCTGATTGGCTACACGTCGATCTCCACAGGCAGATTCTCGGGGGTCACCACACACGCTGCGATGTCGGGTCTAGACAATCCAACATGTTCGATTTCACAGATTTGCGATTGGAGCGGTTCTGAGGGCGTTCCGAGTGGACCAGAGCGCTCTTAACCCACCACACACGAGAGGATGATCTGATAAGATTATCTTTAACGATCAGGCGCATCTTTAAGATTGTCGTCGGAGGAGAATCGGGGCAAAAATTGGGTTAAAAATCCTGCCGTGTGAACTGGCCTTTAAGTGTAAAGTGACATTATTTAAGCTACTAATGAACAAACAGAGTAATTAGTTGGTTAAATAACGTTGTAAATATTTCTCTTGAAAAAAAAAGTGTCCAAAATTCTTTGACTTCACTGTAGGACATTTTTCTTATTCTAAAGTGCATTATTAAGGGATAATTTGATGTAATCATGTTACCAAAACACTCATCCAAGAAGAGTGCATTATTTAATATTTTACTGAGGAAAAATCCCAGCTGCTTTTAAAATTTAATGTACATTTGAATCAATGTTGTTTTTGTCAGCCACTTCGGTTTTAGTTGTAGTCTTTTGGACAAAAATGCTGATATGTGATAGGTTTAGTCAACGAAAACTCAAAAAGGTTTTAGTCTAGTTTTAGTTAGTTTTAGTTAGTTTCAGTTTTAAAAGTATTAACTCTTAAACAAAGTAATAAGGTAATAAGTTGGAAATTATAATCGTATTAATCAATTCAAAAGTACTATAGGCTGTTTTGGCATTAAATAGGAAGTAACAAAAAACATTTAAAACGGACAAAACTACAATACCCAAAGTATTCAATCAACGCTAGAATTATTGGTCTAACATTCGGCCATAATTATAACAATGACATGTCGCTGTTTAATAAATAAAATCACTAATCGTGATTTAAAGCTCATTAGCTTAGCATTAGCTCATCAGCGGGTTGAAGAGGAGAATGTAGCGCCGCATTTTTAGTAAAATAAAAGAAACAAACAAAGCAAACAACTTGTTCTGAAGTTGATTAAATCAGGACACAATATGGAATCAATCAGCAGGGTTGTCACAAGCTGTCGAGAAGTATTTTATGATTTAAAAATCCATTTAATGAGAGAGCGTGCCACTAGAGAACTAATAATGGAAGGGTTCAACCCCGCTTCAATAAGAGGATGCTCAAAAATGGAGATTGAGTTCACGATTGACTGCAAAAAGAGTTCACCTGAACACTGTCCCACTCCACAGACTAACGTTTTTGTCTTGTCGCGTCTCACAAACTCACAGAAGTCTCGTCTCATTTTAGTCATCAAAGAGTTGCCTTGAGCTCATCAACATCTCGTTATCTCAGGAAAAAAAACACTGATTTTGCCTAAATTTTCAATGCTGCATTTGCGTGAATTTAACAGAATTTCAGGGCTGCATGGTGGCGCAGTTGCTTTGCAGCAAGAAGGCTGCAGGTTCACTTCTTCGACCTTTCTGCACGGATGTTCTCCACATGCATGTGTGGGATAATCCAATTTCCTCCCACAGACCAAAAACACACGTTAGGTTAATTGGTGACTAAGTGGTAATCTCTAGGTGTATGTGAATGGTGATGTACTGGTGACCTCGCCTGTCGCCCAGTGACTACCAAATCCATTATCAGGTATTAAATAATATTCTGTGTCTGATCAAGTATACTTTTATATGTTTTGTGCTAACCTCTATGATGAACTGATTACTTGCCCTTGGTGTATTTTGACCATTTTTCAATATTAAAATAATATTTTTCTCGATTCTCCTCAACTCTCTTTTACTTAGCCCTCCATAACTAGAAACATGTGGATTTTACTGCTTGGTTTTAACTTATACCCATTGATGATTCATGCTTGACGGTTGAATTCTTCGGAAACTGTTCCCAGAAGCTTATTCATGAAAAGTGAAGAGATGACTTGCCCGTCCATGTCAGGAATTTTAACATCTGAGATTCTTAGAAGCACAGAGACGTGGCTTTGATGTTGCATCACTGGTAATAATTAACATCAACTCAACTCAGCACTAAGTCACTGATAAAATGAGTTTCCTTTGCTGCAGTACACAAACTGCCAATGCATCTAAATCAATAAATCTGCTCCTCTGGTGGGTCTATATACATCAAATAAATTATTCAGTGGGACTTGGATCCCTCTTGAAGCCATTATATTTTATCTGACCAGCATGATGAGCTGAGTGGACGACTCTGTATCCAAGCTAGCGCTGGCAAAAGTGAAGTTTCCTGCATTGTACATCAACGACTTTCAGCTTCGGGAAGTGTCGGGAAAACATGTGAAGGGAAAATGAAACTAAGCATATTTATGCTGCGCAGTCAGGGTTTATACTTTTAGGAAAACTCACAATAGGGATAAAAAATTAGGAAAATGTATCATGATTACTGTGAAGACATGTATCATGCTTATTGATGTCGGCTTATTTTGAGAATGTGTTCAAAATATAAGCTGAATTTCTTTTACAAACAGTAGAACCAGTTGAACTACTAGAATTTCCAGTTCTCTGAATGTTTAATTCTAATATTTACATTGTTGTTCTTAGTAGTAGTAGTAGTACTGATCAGGAAGGCCCCTTGAGAAGACAATAGAAGAACTCTGGCAAAAAACCATCACTGTTGGACAACATCTACCACCCCATGCATGATGCTACTGCAGATGTGCTCCTTCAGGGACAGCCTGCTGCATCCTTGGTGCACAAAGGAGCGTTATCGTAGATCCTTCCTCCCAGCAGCTGTTAGGCTCTATAACAGGGACCATCAATTACATATGCCAAAGGTCCAGATCAGCATACATAACCCGGTCCAGGGGGAGGGGGCATATCCAGGGTGACGCACGAGCACTACTGAGGATGTACGACTCGCTCGGCGCCAAACCACGCCCCCTCCCCCTGGACCAAGTTCCAAAACAAACACTTCTCAGTAACTCATCAGTAGCGCTTGTGCATCTCCACGGCCACCCCCCCCCCCTCCACCCTGGATCAAGGACCAGGTCCTGGATTTTCTGCATAGATCCGAATCTGGGTCCGTATCCGAACCGTTACCATTACTGCTCCCAAAATACTCAATAAGTGTTTGCACCTAAACACATGGACAAAATTGCTGGTACCCTTTGATCAATGAAAGAAAAACTCTCAATGGTCGCAGAAATAACTTGAATCTGACAAAAGTAATAATAAAAATTATATGAAATTTAACAAATGAAAGTCAGACATTGTTTTTCAACCATGCTTCAACAGAATAAAAAAAACTCATGGAATGTATGCTGTTATTTGCACAGTTTCTTTTTATGCACATATATATATATATATATATTTGCACTTGTACTTTTTTTGTACTCAGTCCTTTAAAAACATCCATTTAAGTTTCACATCCCTGTGAATCGGAATTACCATTTTTAATGATTGTACAAGTATTCCATTATTTTTTGCTATTTTTATTATGCTGTAAATTATTTTAAGTCTCTCATTCTTATTTTTTGTACATATTTTAACATTGTGTGAATCTGTATGTTTTGACTTGCCTGTCACTTTGCTGCTTGTACACCTGCATTTCCCAACTGAGTGACAACAAAAGCTATTTCTATTCTAGTAGTACTATTTTTAATTTTACTGAAATGAGACTCTAAATAAAAACCCTTCACAATAAGAGTCAAGACGTGGTGCACTGTGGGCTTAATCTATAAAAAATAAAGTAGTGAACATAATTAAAGCTAACCTATCTCCTCAGATGTAATGCATCTTGATATTGGCCTTGTAAAAGTTTTATAACTAGGCTATCTGAGGACTAAATCAAATGGGTGTCGACACAAATGCTTTAAAAAAAAGAAAAGCGGAAGATGCCCGAATGGGGCGATTGTCTAAAAGTGAGCCCAACAGCAGGCCTGCCATGATGCCGGCTAACAAACTGAAGTGTAGCGCTAGCTTTCGAAGCTGTCTGGCAAAGGTAAAGGCAGCCTCTGCCAACTATACTAGGCTTTGAAAGATCCAGTTCGAGTCTGTCTCTCTCTACAATGGTGTTCCCAGAAAACCTGCTGAGGACTCAAGAGTGCTGGAGCATTCAATTATGTCCACACTGAGCAAGCACTTGTAGAGAAACCTGTTAAAACTAAGCTAAAGCACAACATCATTTGACAGACAGTGGCTCACTTCCCTGTGTTGCCCATGTAAAGCCTGTATACCACTATAAGCAGAGCTAAGCAGCTGCTCGGCCTTGTCACGCCTTTTCAGTGTCTCTTCTGCTAAAGCATCAAACGGCAAAAACATTTTAGCTTTTCCCCCATCCTGGCACAAGCTTGTCTGCCTCATCCTTCAAAGCCAATCCTCA
The DNA here is from genome assembly GCA_006937965.1 of Callopanchax toddi. Taxonomy (NCBI): domain Eukaryota; kingdom Metazoa; phylum Chordata; class Actinopteri; order Cyprinodontiformes; family Nothobranchiidae; genus Callopanchax; species Callopanchax toddi. The sequence continues at coordinate 401,432 of SSNR01000057.1, read as the reverse complement.
AATATGGATTATGTTTCACTTTCTGCTACAAAAAGAAGGAGTGCCTGGGAAAACGAAAAAAAAAAAGACGGGGACTTAAGTGGTAGATTTTTTGTGTGTGTTTGAAGTTCCCCTCTGCATTTTGGGCAGCAGCTACTATCGTCTTCTTTTAAAAAAAATGTGTTTATTCATTTCCGTCCTCCTACACTGACATCCTACCCTCTGCCTTCTCTTTCTCTCTGACTCAACAAAGCCCTGCTTAGCATCCTTGACGGGAAGGAGATCACAGGAGTTTAGAGTAATGAGACTCTAGCTAGCTCTCTTCCCCCCCCCTCACTGTATCCTCTACTTTCTGTCTCTCCATCTTCACCCTCCCCATCTGCCTCCCTTCACCACACACAGTCAGTCATTGTCTAGATCTCTTGCTACCTGGTGTGAAGCAGGCTGTAATTCATTACGAAGTGAGGCTAGAAGTGCTGTCTCCCTTGCTGAAACACAAAAAAAAAGGGGGGGGGGGGGGG
>SSNR01000057.1:370419-400922 GCA_006937965.1 Callopanchax toddi | reverse complement strand
GGGGGGGGGGGGGGGTGATGAAATCAAAACACTGATGGTTGAAGCCCACCCTCTTGTTTTGCTTCACCGCCAATCTCAGGCTTCCTCTCTCCCGCCCCGCCATGCGCTTCAAAGTCTAAAGGGAGCCTGACTCAGCAGCCGCTCTCCCTTCAGCGCCACTAAGACCGAGCCGAGATCCAATGTCAGGCAACCTTGGCAGCGACTTACGGTGAGAGAGACTGACACGGGCATGCAAATAAATTAGATGCACGCAAAGCACATCAGCAGTGACCACAAATCATGTATTCGATGCGGGGAGGCGACAGCGCCACACGCGGATGCGCTTGCTTGAAAACACACAAGTGGAAGGAGGAGGGGGTGGACGCTGGAAGCGGGGAGCTAATTCTGCTACGCTGAATGACAACGACATGGCAACAGGGTTGCGTCACAGGCTGATAGCAGGGAGACTGAGAAAACGAGGGGTGGGGGGTGAGCGCGGTGAGAGAGCACGCGTTGGCAGGAGGTGTAAAACGATTGGAGGTGAGGATGATTGAGGTAAGGCCGAGGCCATAAGTTATGCATTCACACCTGCTGTTTTCTTTCTCTGTATTTATGAGACTCTGTCCACTCTGAAAGTCAATGATCAAAGAGAATCAAAGGCTGTCAGCGAATGAGGGCAGAGATCCATGTGAGACTGACTCCCTCCTTCCTGCTCCTCCTCAAGTCCTACAATAAAGCAGATGCAAATGTGCTTTACTCACCGTAGATGCTTTTCTCTCTGGAGTTCTTTCCTTTAAAGACACCTTGAAGTTTTAGACCTGTGGTAATACAACTATGGTTGACTACTCCCCCTTCAGTGCTTTTTGAATATTAGCCTTCATTTTGCTTACAGCATAATCAAATTTGTGACCCAGTAAGTAATTTTATCATTTTGTCACACTGTTTGTTTGCTCAGTGGGTGGCAGTGGTGCAACAGGATACATCAAACAAGCTAGAATATAGCTTCAATGAAAAGCATTTCAACTGACATGAAAAATAACAGAATGTTGGTGGGTCAAGTAGAACACATGTTTTTGAACACTTCAATACACTCTTTTCTTACATAATTGTACATTCTAAAGCTGCTATAGTGGATTTGGTAAACAATGTAGCTTAAACAATTTTTCATGCCTCTTAAGAACGTTCTAGTATAGCTATAAATATATTGTGGCGATTTTTAAAAAACAAAAGGAATTAATAAGGTGGTTCTCTCGCAGTTCTCTTAAAACGTCAACCAATCATATGTTTCAGAGCGAAAGCAACGATTGGACCATCAGGTTGTCTGTCTCACCAAAGCGCCGCACTCCCTCACTGCTTGGATCCTCCATTAATGTGTGCTGGTGCATTTTGCAGCAGAACATCCCGGAAGTGAGAGAAAGACAGAAGCCTTTTCAGCTAGCGGAGAACAAAAAAACATTTGGACGTACAAAGAGAAAAACCCAGGGTGAACATTGACATAGCGTTTCTTGTTACTGTGGCAATGTGCAGTCCCATGTCCAGGGGAGGCGCATGGAGATTACAGGTGACGGGAGCGTTGAGAACTCTGAGTGTTTGTGTGAAGCAGCTAGCTATACCGAAAATTAAGTATAGCGGTTTAAAGAGCATATTTTAAGTTAGACACTCCCTTAAACAAATGTTTAGAGAAATATAATAGAAACTTTTTCTGAATAAAAATTGACACAAATTCAGCTTATTTAGGCTCTTGGATTCGTTTTTGTGAGAATTGTCAATTTTTTCACCAAACCGGAAGTGACGACAGTTCAGGGAGACCGTTCGTTCTCTATATAGAAAACTGATCCACTGATCACTACTTGTGACGAGCAAAACAAACCCCCAGAGTGCCGTTATTTTATTACTTTATTACTATAGTGAGAAGTTATTTTATTAAGATTAAAAAAAAAAAAAAGATAAAAACAATCAGTCCTGTAAGGCTGTACCCTGTCGGTCCAGCTGTAGACCGTGACCCACCTCCTCACTCGGGTCTGGATAAAATACCAGCGTTTAGCACCAGGTTTTGATCATCAGAGCTCCAAACATTGAGCTGCGTTCAGGTGGATTGTTAAGAAATGAAAGAGTTTATAAAAAGTTTCACAGGATGCAGCTAAATGGTTCGAGGCTGACCGAAACAGTGTCGAGTCAGGCTGGAAACCCCGCTGGGAATCCCCTCTTGGTAGCCCCGCTGGGAACGGGAAGCCCCTCTGGAGAGCATCGCGGCATGGATTTACTGTACCCCGCCAGCCAGGTGAGGGTCAGACACCTGAAGGAAATGCTCTCATGAAATCGCTGATCGGTACCGGATTACGACCCACCATGAACCGTACCAAACGAGACTCAAGTCTCCCCGTTAGCTCCTGTTAGCTGCTGCGTGCTAACAGCGGTTCCGGTGAATGGATCGAAGTAACGGCGCCTGTTTAGAGTCACACTGAATGTTTTTCGTTGGTATGTGGGACTCCATCACATCCAGTCCTGGACTAGACCAGGACCACCGGGGTTTTTCGTCTCCAAACAGAAGTCACCGTACCGGTAAGGAAGCCGTCCCGTTGTTGACTCAGTGTCCTGACAGACTGGCGATTGGCATTCATAAACATAATAATTTAGCATTTTTTATTAAAATGAATACACACCGACTCGATTAAAGAACGCTCTAACCTAAAACTAACAACTCATCGCCGACAGCGAGCAGGCAGCTGGCAGACTAGAGCGGTGCCAGTCTGAGATGTTAAAGTAGTTTAGCTTTAAAAAAATCTACACAATGATTAAAACAAGCATCTGTTACACAAACTCCACGCAACAAAGGGCTCAAATGATCATATTTATGGGATTATTGATCGTACAGTGTTAAATGATCCTACAAATACTTTATTTATCTACATCTGACAACACTGTAAGCAGCGCCACCTAGCTAGGAGCTCCCTTAGCTGACGTCACAGGTCCACATATGAAAAAAAAAGCGTTTTTAGAAGCTTTGCAAAAAGGGGCACTTTGGACTAGAAAAATGGTTTAAAAAATGTATTGTAAAACAAAATACCCTCAATAAACATTTCAAATAGTATTTTTGGACAGAGTTTTATCATAATAATAAAAAGAAAAGAACTTAATATATGCTCTTTAAGGGTACAACAGCTTGTCACTAGGGTCATACCCTCAAAGGTACCATTAGCCTCGTTTCCACTATCGGAACTTCGGGGTAATTTCTGTGAGGGGGAAAGTGACCGGGACATTCCTGTGGCTCGGTCCTCTCAGCTGTTGTGTCTCCATCACAGCCCCCACCTTTCCGGAACTTTTGTAAGACGTCAGCATCGACGTCACTGACAAGCGTAAAGGCACGAACAAACAAGGAAGCGGACAATAAAAAATAGATCAATGATGGACAAAGAAGCGATGGTTGCGGCATATTTTGCTGTTTTTATACATAGTGATGGGAGTGCTGAACAGAAGGACGAGTGTATTTGATGACGAACTAATCCAACCTCGAAAAAACAGTCATTTTGCAAGCTCCGACAACAACACACAGGTAATTTATCTCGGCGCGGTCTGCTTTCATCATTTTCCTTCATCCCACAACCAATCAGCACGAGTTGACCACATTTCCCACTCCGGGAATCTCTTGGGCCGAACCGAGTACCTGCCCCTGAAGACGGCCCTCTTGAAATTCCCCGCATAATGGAAACAGTCGCGCGCCTCAAAGTTCTGGTAAAATTACCCCGAAGTTCCGATAGTGGAAATGGGCCTATTGTTGTACTCTCAACTATAGGTATTTGTTTGTACCCTCGTAGTTTATAACTTCTAGAGATCAATTGTTACCTGTACCAAAATGTACCCTTAAAATTTTCAAAACAGCAGCAATACCACTGAGCTAACTGGTTAGGTTTAATGTTCTGGCTACACAAGTTTTGTTTCAAGGACACCTTGGTATACAGACAATTGTTCAGCAAAAACCTTTAAAAAATATTTAATTTTCCCCATAAATGCACATGGTCTCCTGACATTTTACCTTATTTAAATGAGCTAGTACATATTTGGGGGACATTAATGTACCTTTCGGACCACCAAACAGGCACACATAGTTACCTTGTAGTCCACTATTAAACCCTAGGGTCTAGGTACTCAGCATGAGGCCCACAGGCCTCCTATTTCTGACCTTCCAGCCATCTATGTTCCCCAAGTTGTCAACGTTTCATGATTTGGGCATCTTTAGATGCCTCCAAAGTCCCAGTGAGGAAATTATATCCCAAATATTATATAATTTGAGAATACTTTAATGTATCCCCATGGCAGATCCTATTCCTGCCCAATTCAGGCTGAATTTTATGAAGTAAAGACAACTTGGGGAACACAGGGCCAGAAATAGGAGGCTCACAGGTCACCTACTGAGTACCCCTGATCTAGAGCTTTTCAGAAACACTGACTGACTGGCAGTCTACTTTTCACATGCCCACTGCAACTATCTCTACAAGAAACAAAAACAATTTGTACCTGTTTTTCTTTGTCTCACTTTATCCTGGTCCGGTTGCCAATAAATTGGATTCTGTGTAAAATAGATAACTGGTGGTGCAGTGGGGGTATTTCAGTGTTTCTGTCAGAGTAATGTGGATAAAGATATTTTAATAAAATGTGGACATAATGTGTTTACAGAAGACAGAACTTTAAAGTGACCTGTGCATTGGTAGCAGCTTGAAGAAAAGACATATGTGTGTGTGGTGAGTTTACACCTCAGTAAAAGAAGTTGTTTCTCGCTCTATTTGTACACGTCTTGTTGATCAAGCACCTTTTTCAAAACAATTTGCGTCCAGAGTAGTTTGAGTCCTCAGAGATGTCGCTGGCCCTTTTTATGTAGGTGGTTAGCATAAGCTGTGTCCACACCAGGGAGCTTTGTTCCCATAATTCTTTGTGCTGCTTCAACCATCCGGGGCCAAGTCTCTTCGGTTCTCTGCAGTGCAGTCGGTGCACCACAATGTAATGAAGTGACGAATAATGTTCCCTCTTGTGCTTCAGAAGAAATTCACTTAGAGCTGAGAGAGAAAATTAGCCAGTTTTTCTGTTTTCTCTAAACTTTTGTCACCTGGTTGGAACTTTTGAGGGCCATATCAGACCTTGTGATTGTAGATTATTGACAACCTACCTTCTCACAGTTTATGGGGGTATAACTTGTCATTCTTTCATTCTTCTAAAGCCTACGATCTCTGATATTAATCCCATGACAGTGATGTTTTAATCAAACTTTACTTTTAGCATTAATGAAACAGATAGATGAGCATTCTTGCTACAAGAGTTTTAAAAAGTACAGAATTATGAACACACGAAAAGTGCTTCTGTGTTCAGGGTGAGCGTGAACAATGTACGACTAACCGTCCTAATGTTTTGTGTTCTGCTTGGCAGGAAGCCCAGAATCCATGAGCAGAGTGGTGATTAATCCCATGTTACTGAGCTTGTTTATGGGTTTATGGGGGACGGCTGTGTCTTAACATGTGTTGGGATGCTCCAGATGGGACGCGGCCGCGTGACGTGCAACTGAGATTTCATCCGCCGTCGTTCTGTCACCACCCACATGGCTACAGAACTCCTCTACAGTTTCCGTCTCCACCAACAGAACAGCAGTTTGTCTTGCAAAGACCTTCATAAGAAGGGTTTAAAGAATTTGGCAGAGCCTAGGTGTTCTCCAAAGCCGGTTTCCCACTCGGCTAAGACTGCTGGTGAGCTGGAGACAAAATTGTGGAAAAAATGTGCAGTTTTTCTGTTGGAATCCCACTGAATAGATACGTGTGACACTCTCACAAGAGATTTTATACACAACCAGGTCGTATGGGCCACGTGATGTACGTATTGGTAAAGTGTTTGAAAGTCATACAAACATTTCTGTTGCAATTTCATCAGGCCCGGCCCTGGACTGAATGGTGCCCTAGGCGAAAAATGATTTTGGCGCCCCCTACTGGCCAGAACAGAAACAACGTAATTTTTGCAAATTCTAAGTAGTAAGCAATGTACTAAAGTTGGATAAACTTGAACTGATGACATTCATTCAAATAATAAGTGGGGGGCACAACAGCATGATAGCCCTTTAGTCTTAGCTAACTTGCTAAATGATGGTCCAGGAAAAATGTTCACAATTTCATGTATATTAATTAAATACCTCTACTTTGGGCCTGTTTTTCCTCCTTTTTCTTTCTTCGTTTCCTGAAGGCTGCCCCAGAGGGCTTGTCTTTTCATTCTGCCAGCGACTTTTAACAAGGTGCTATCACTGACAACGTCACAGACTCATCATACATTATCTACAGGTGTTGGGCAAGTTACTTATAAACTGTAATGCATTATTTATTACTTGTTACTGTCATTTTTAAGTAATTCGTTACATTACAATATTACTGTTTTTTAAATATAAGGCATTACACTACTTTTGCATTACTTTTAGTTACTCTCATCAAAATGACTGTAAATATGGATTTGACCATAAATGTAGCTCATTACACATCCAGTGGAAGGTCATGTGATGGATACATGGAGATATCCAACTATCTGGATATTAACCCATCCATCCATCTATCTATCTGTCCATCATTTATCATCTATTTATCCATCCATCATTTATTATCCATCCATCCATCATTTATCATTCATCCATCTATCATCCATATCTCTCCATATATCCCTACTTATCCATATATTATTCCATCATATATATGTAGTGGTATATATATACCATATATATGTATATGTATATATACAGTATATTTAAATCTATAAACATATCTCTCTGCACAAGCTCCTTATTCATTAGTTTGACTGACTCCTACCTCCACCTGTCCGCTCCTCCCTCCTGCAGCAGAGGCTGCATGATGCGCACTTTCCTCTGCTCAGTGGGCGAGAGAGTGAACTCTCCAACTTCTGACGTGAATAATAGAGTGACTTTATTTTGAAACTACCTCTCAGATCGCTCTCTTCAGTTTACGGAGCGCTGCATGCGCTCATATGTCTTAACGCGCCTTGGATACCGTGAGGGCGCACGACTCGGGCCGCGTTTTCCCTCTGGACCGAGTTCAGAACCGAACCACGCACGAGTTTTGGACCGGACAGAACCGGACTTGTTTCACTGGCTGCAGATTTACTCATCTCTGCTCTGTCTGACCACATTTTTCACTGAGTGACGTTTCTCCTCTGAAGAACCCACCGCCTGAATCCGGGTTAAACGTGCACTGTAACGCGCACTGACGTTAAAATATTACAGCTTTTTTTCTGTAATGCCTTACATTACTGTGTTACCGAAAAAAGCAATGCATTACAGTAATTAATAACCTTTGGAAGTCGTTACTCCCAACACTGATTATCAATAAACAACCAGACGGAAGGATGTGCACAGCGCGCCTCTCCCCCACCTTACCTGATCACAGCCGGCAGCAGCAGGTAGCCAGGGGGCGCCACCGTTGACCTCATGCAGCAAAAGTTGTGCTTTTTTATTTATTTATTTATTTAGTTTATGTATTTATTTATTTATTACTTACTTTGCTCTTTACATGAGATGAATGGTGTGTCCAGCAGTTTGTCAAAATAAATTAAAAAAATTTTTTCTAAAGGGACAATTTGGCAACCCCTCCAGCAGAGGGCGCCCTAGGCAATTGCCTAATCAGCCTATGTCTAGAACCGGCACTGAATTTAATCTCAGTCTGGTCGCCAATCCTTTCTAAAATTGTCTCATGTTTCTCCCTTTTCTGACTTGTGGAAACTAAATTTAGAAAGTCTTAAAGTTTTAGGTGGTTCCAGACAAACATAACACACCTTTTACCTAAAAGATAATTAAAAATTAGCATCAGATCCCCAGCAACTCTAGACAGGATCAAGTGGGTCTAGAAAATTGATGGTTGTCGAAAATTCAAGCAACACAAAAGTGAGGCCCAGTAAGTCATGCAAGGATAATATACTAAACCCTTGCAAATGTCTCATGACATATTGGAAACTCCTTTGCAGATGTTTGTAATTTGCCTCCGACAGTCTCAGCACAGTGAGACAGGCTTAACCCCTCAAACTCACCAGATAATAATCCGATGGCATCTGTGAGAAGTAATACTAATTTGCAAAGACCCTACGATACATCCCTAGAGGATCTATAACGAAGACGCTGCTACTAAAACATCCAGGACATTCTAAAAGGTTCTTTATTCAGGCTTTAATTAGTTGGATGTTTCTTTTAATTACATGTCATAAGGAGAACCAAATATTCTGAAGCTGGTCTTTTGGTCTGAATGGTTAGTATACAAAATGTCAATTGACAACAACATCAGTTTAGTGGTCGTGTTTTTGCCAATAATTGGTTCTTTATTGGTTTGTACTTTGGTCTTTATGACGCTGTTGAATACAGAGTAAAAACGAGACAAACTTCCAAGGTTCAAGCAATATCTTGCATATTGTCCTCCAAATTTAACAAATAATGTAAAGGCCTTCAAAAACACAATATGCTGCATTACAATAAACATGCTTTGTGGAGCTCTTTAAAAGTTAGCTTAAAGGTTTTGGGTTGTTCTAGACTTTGGAGCAGGGGAACGCAAATACAAATCTTAAAGGTCCACAGAAACATCCACCAATCAATTTGCGGTCTGGGGGGTGGGGGGTGGGGGGGGTGGAGAACAGCTCTGTGTTAAAGTGTGTAAGGGGGGAAGGGACTGCTATCAATGTCTTGAGAGAAAGACATCAGAGGTTGTGGTCTAATAATAAAATAATGTAATGACGTGCTTTGTGGGTGATACTGCACTGACTCACGATGGCAACGTGGATTTAGTGAAAGGAGGACAGCTTATGGGACACAGTATGCGCCAGAAAGATGTGGCTCATGGGCCAGATCCAAACTATTGAGTGGTCTTCTCTCCTGGCTCTCGAGGCGAGCGGACGCATCTCCCCTTCTCTCCCTCCCTCCCCAGCTCCCTGTCCTGTCTACTTTCTCTGTAGAACCTGCTTTCATCTCCCGCTGGACTTTTAACCATGATTTGGATCAGCTGGTCGAGGAATGCGATGGACAAATTTCCTTTTTCCCCACTAATCGAAGAGGTTTACATAAATTGGATCATGGCGACCAGGATCTGCTGTTTGGCTTATGTGGGACCTGGATCCTTGGGAAATTTGGAGCTGCGGGACCGATTGGCAAACAGCCCGGGCTCTGTGGACGGTGCCGTGCTGTGTGTGAACTCTCAATCCCACTGGGCAAGCTGAACCACAGGTTGGATGCTCTGAACTGTGTGTGAACTCTAAACCAGCTGGATATGCTGGGGCTGGACGCTTTGCAATCTGGTCGCGCTTTCGGACTCATATGCAGGAAAACATCTTGGAGGAATGCTCAGCAGGGTTCTGTCTGGGGTTCTGGTCTGCTCAGCGAGGGACGAACAGCTGAGAGGATTGTCCAGCCGGCTTTTGGTGGATTTGACCCTTATTCGGCTGCTAGAAGTGACCTGACCGCTAAAGACTGAAGGATGTGAAAACCTTATCACTCCTGCTCAAAACAAATCTGTTATTTTCTATTCGACTCCCCTCTCAGGCCTTGAAAAAAGGCTGAAGTCAAAACTAACAGTCCAGTTGCAGCTGAGCGTGGATCCTCCCCCTCCCTCCCTCTCTCCCTCGCATGTACTGATTCAAACACACACATGCTACTGATGACGCACAAACACCTCCTAACATTCAACGTTTCGCCTCGAACCTTATCAACTCCCCCCCTCCTTGCAAACTTGGTCTGAAGGCCAGGGCGTAGGGCTCCTCACCACCTTCCCCCCCACCATCACGTGTCTTATGTTTTTGTGACTGTCAGAGTGTGTAAAATGCTCTCTCTCCCTCCCTCCCTCCCTCACTTTTGTTTACATTTTCTTCTGCTCCCATCTTTATTATTTTGCCCAAATATTGTATTGAAGTTTGCCCCAATATTTCTCTCTGCCCAAGCCCAAGTAAATGTCCCACTTTAACTCATAATTTACAATATAGGTCCCCTGATGGTACCCCCAAATCTCTCTTTTGTTTTTTATTTTCAATGTTTTCTCTGTTTTGTTTTCTTTTTCTTTATATTGTCAAGCGCTTTGTGATGTATATCTGTGAAAGGCGCTATATAAATAAACTTTACTTACTAACTTACTTACTTACTACATGCTTTTGAGGAATTGCAATTGAGTTTTAAATCTGAAGATCACATCCAGCTTTACTTAGCGTTGAGTGACATTCCATGTTCATAGAGACAGTTTATAATGCCAGGCCTCCATCATTGCTGCCACCTGGCTTTTAATGCACCTTAAATCTTAATGCTGAGCCCACATTTAAGTGTCTTCTTGCTTATTTCCAAACTCCAGCTGCCAGGGCTTGACCACCAGGCACACACTGGTGTCCTCTCTTCCCAGGTCTAGCTCTAATAGGGTTCCTCAGTTTCCCTAACATGGTCAAGTTGCCCTAAAAGGCCAAGTTGCTGTCAGAGACAATACCAGGACTTGACTCTCCAGAAAACACAACCACCATGAGAGTGTGGGGGTGTTCAAACGTCTCCTTTACATTAAGGGGTGGTTCACTGAATGGCCATTAAAGGGGGTCAGTTGAGATGGTTTGGGCTTTAGGGGTTTGAGACCTCAGGGCAGACTTAAAATTCACCTGAGAGACTACATATCGTCTCTGATCTGGAAACACAGTGGAAGAGGAGCTGATGGGGAAAAGGGATGTCTGGGATTTTTTCTATGTTACCTCCACAGCCCAAAGTTGGATAGCCCAAACAAAGGGGACGGATACTGGAATATTACAATAGCAATTCTTGGTATTTTGTGGGGTAATTCAGCGGTAAGTCAATAATATTCTGTACACTTCCATAAGTTTGAACTCAGCAATGAAAATATGTGTTTATTATAAATGTGAAGGTTTTTTGTTGATTTGTTAGAACTTAACATAATGCTTGGTCATGAACACAAGAGTTAAGTGTTATGTCATAAATAAAATAAAATGTTCACAAAGATGTTGCAGTTTCAAATAAAGAATTAAACACGTCATTCACGGTTCATAAAAAAAATTTTTTTTTTATAAAAGTACTCCAGTTTTCAACTAAAACAAACTTTTAAAAATCAAAACTCATTAAAAAAAAAAACCCTGAAGTGTTTCTGAATTTTTAATAAATTAAAAGATGATTCAAGTTGATAACAGAAACAATTAATTCAACTTTGAGCTTTGGCTCTGGCACAAAAGCAATTCATTAAATTTCACAGATTCAGACCGCTTATTTGTTCCTTCATCAGTTTCAACAGAATTCAGCGTCTGTTAAAAGCGCACAGTGCTCTCTGATTGTAAGCAACAATGGACCTTTCATTCCAAACGCAGGAACAATGAAGAAAGTCCTTGATGTCGATGAAGGCAGCCGACATGTCTTGGCAGTTTTGAGCCAGAGCAGCAATTGTTACTTGTGTCTCCCGAGGCTAAAAGTAAAAGTGCCAGCCATCTATTTTACATGGTTAGAGGAAAAGTGGGGTGGAGGAGGGGCAGAAAAGATCTATAAGACAATTAGAGGCTGAATTTCCACTTGACTGGAAGCAGTTTGTGTGTGCGTGTGTTCATAGCCAAAGTTGCTACTTGTGTAAAAATTAAAAGGTGGGGCAAGGAGGTAATTTACTCACGAATGAATGGATACAAGGAATGAACTTATACAGATTTTGTACGTGGTGAAAGGTAAATGGACTGCAGTCCCTCAAAGCACTTTACACCAACATTCACCCACCTGTGGTGGGAAAGCCAGAATCGAGCGACCAACCCTTTGGCAGATGATCACACTTCCCACTAATCCAGCCGCCTCAACCTATGTATCCATGTAATGTTGCAGCAGGAATGGGTTTATTTGGTTGAACTTCCACACCAAGTAAAAAGCAATGAACATTTTATTTATTTGCGTTTTTTAAATTTATTTGTGGCAATACGGGTTAAAATCCGGGGTGCACATATATTTTTCAATGTAGTTCTCAAGCATTTACCAGGTGTGGATGTTTGATGCACACCATTCATGTGAGTTTGTCTTCAGGGGTTAGAACGTGTATTGCTAAACTCCTGTTGCTATAGTTGCAAGTCTTTTGAAGCGACCGCAACGAGACGTGAAAGCAAAACGTAAAGCTGGTTGGTCAGACTATAGATCATCGGTGTGTGCTCGTGGGCTGCAAGATTGATACTGCTATAGACCATGGAATATTGTAACAACAATGTAACACCTTGGATCGTAACACAGGTGTGCAAAGGAGAATAGTGGCAAAAGAAACTGCTATGCACATATCATTTTTGCTCCTCATGCAAACCTGTGCACCACTTATGTGCACCCCCCAGACTCCTTTTCATGCGGGCCTTTCAGATTTGTAATTGAGCATCCATGCATGCATCCATCCCTGGACAGGTCACCAGTTCATCACAGAACTCAGCACTTTATTTGTGTAGCAGTTAGCAGCCACAAATTACGGGGACCGTAACACCCGCCCCCAAACATGTCTGACCAATCAGCAGACTGAATGTCTCTTGTGAAATAATACTTAACAACTAAACAATGTGTGTGAAAACACCCTAAATGGACACATTTTTATTCAATAAAAAACGGAACAAAAAATCACCTCAAAGATAACATTTTTTTAAAGAAATATACAAAACTGCACAATCAAAAGCTAAGCAATTACTCATTCTCTACTTCTTTATTTTTTACCAAGGTCTAGCATTCTCAGATTAATCATTTGTATTTGTTATGATTCTATTAAAATAATATTCTGTAATTTTAAACTCTTCATATACCAAATAAACAAATTCCTATCAGGCTGAGTTTGTCTACTCCAAAGGCATTTTTCTTTTTTATTAAGCGACTTTTAAATCAAATATTAGGGTTGATAAAAATCCAGCTTTTGCAGCATATGGGCATGACAGACCAGATTTACTCTTCTCTTTTCAGTTTTTGTTTTCCCTTATTTGTCAAACCGCAGCTCCTTTGACTCATGTGGCCACAACAAATTTCCTCTTTGTTCCACTTTGTTTCACGGATCTGGCAGCACAGATGGGCTTAGCTGGAGTGGAAAGGCTTTTTTTTGTTTTTTAAAGATGTGTTTAATCAACAGGTTTGGTGTGTTTGCACCTTTCAGAAACCTTTGATTACATCTAGACTTGCATCAGAAGCAGCAGATGATGATTGGTTTTGATGCGCGAAAAGAAAATAGTTGAAGGTTTAGAAATGTAATGGGGAGGAAAAACAGTCGGGGTTGACAGTCCACCAGCTGAGCAGCAAGCATGAAACATCAGTTGAGTCAGACTATCCAAAGTCACATTCTGTGTCACGCAGAGAGGAAGTATTAGAGCTGTACGACAGTGCTCATTTCTCCTGCCAAAATGCAACACGGAGAAGCGAACAAGCCATAACTGCACAGCCTTTTTCTCATGAAAAGTAAGCAGCTGCTTGGGAGACACCACCGAGCTACATTATTGTTCTTTTGCCGGCATCTTCTAAAATGTCATTTTTGTTGTTTTTGTCACAGTGTGGGAGATGGCAAGCAACAACCCACCTGTTTTCTCTCAAAAGCACGACCGGATTGGAGGCCAGGCATCCTGCAAATTATTTTAAGTCTCGGAATCAGAAGAGAAAACTGGCAAGCCAAGAGGCTACGCTGCCGCTCTCAAATCTGTCGTCAACACACTTTTTTTTTTTGGGGGGGGGGGGGGGGGGGGGGTTTGTTGGACTGAAAAGACAAATATACTTAAGTTTGTTGCGCATTTGGAGCCAAACGTGGTGCTCAGTTTCCCCAAGGTGCAACATGTCACACGGAGCTTATTCTCATGACAAGTAAACTGAACAAACCAGAAAGCAGGGTCTGAAAACCCATCATTCGCTTGGTGAAAGGAATGAACGGGAATTACTCTGGAAGCATCAGAGTGGATAAATCATCATAGTAAGGCTGTATGTACTGTCACTTGGTACAACAATCAAAAAAGCCAAAAGGTGGGAAAAAAGAATTATGCAAGATGGTGTACTGATGACATTGTGAGATAGGTAAAATGTGTTTTCCAATGGTCTACCTAACCTTAACAGTTAGTAAATATAGGTACACCTACCCCTAACATAACAGTTGGTTTCACCTACCCCTATAAGAAGAGGTACACCTACACTTTGAAACAAAACTAGCCTCTACGTCCAATGCAATAACCCACATTGGGTATCTGATTTTATAAACAATATTTTCTTTCTTTATCTACTTTCAAGTATATTTGTTGCACAAAGAGCTGGAAGCTAAACCCCAACCCCCTTGAATAGTTTACATCATGTGTTTTCTGTTCTTTTTACAATTTGTTGTTTTTATATTGTATCTTGTTTGCATGTTTTACACAGCAGAAGGCGTTTCTATCAATCTCGTTGTACATGCGTATCATGACAATAAAGCCATTTTATCTTTATCGTTACCTACCCATTCTTATTAGTATTCAGGGATAGGTACACCTACCTTTATGTTAGGGATCAAAGGGACATTTTCCAAAGGGAAATGTACATCTAAACTACCGCTGTGCCTTTTATTTTTCATAATGTCTGGTTTCTGTCATTGGTCTTGTTGCAGTTCATTTTGTGTTCAGTATACATGTTTTGTTTTCTAGAAATTTACTTACCAGAACCTCTTCAGCACCTTGCTTTCTGTGTTATTTAGTCAATATGGTACCCTTGAGCGTTTGCTTACCTCCTGCTTTTTTGTTGTACCCGTTTTCTGTTCAGCTGAAGCTTATTGTTAAGAATTTCCTTCATTACATGCATTCCTTGGTTTCCAGATTGATTTTATCTTTTCCAGTTCATCTACCTAATCTGTATTATCGCTTTGCCTTTAGAGAACTTTGTTATTTTCTTTAGGTTATTAATGCTCATGAATGTTCTACCTGCTTCCAGAGCATCTGCATTGGGTCCTCCAACTACAGTTTGGGGCAGTAAACATTAAAGAGAATATCTCATTCACAAAGTCAAAATGTATGAATTACTGCGGACTCATTTTATCTGAACAGTTTCAGGGTCAATATGCCTGCATATGCCATGAATCTAGTTATCTAGCTTGCAACAAACTTTGGTATACAGGGTTTTAAAGAGTTGTTAGAGGAAAATGGACAACATTACTTGATTGCAATAGCTAGGTGGCTAAAACAGATCAAATTTAGCCCAAGAGATGACCCTTGTAGGAGGGTTGTACTTTTGAAACTACCAGGATGCTTTACGTTGGTGTGAAAGACTGTTGGGAAAAAATCCCTAGCATTATCATTGACCATCTATTAGAAATGTGAACATGAAAGAAATACAGCAAATGCATGTTGTCTGAGAAACTGTAATACCTCAGCAAGTGAGGAGAGAGAATGCAGTCTACTCTGTAGTTCAAACCAAGGGGCAAGGGAAGGGGTTAAATCTGCATTTAACTTTGGGTTCATTATCAATTGATTAGCAAGCAATTGCAACCAGTTATGGAAATATTAAATGGGTACATCCTACAGTATATTCTCAGTGGATTCTTAGAAGTCAGTCATCACTGTACTGAAGGTGCAGGATGTGTTTCTTGGTTCGGTCTGCTGGCAATAGGTTACCCAGGTTTGCAGCTCGTGCTGTTCAGCTGCAGCACCGATCAATAGCATCAGCTGCTTCAGTGAGCAGATCCTCTCTTCAGACCCACAGGCTTATCATCAAAAACTGAACTCTCATCAACATCAGTCTTATTGTAAGGTATAATCCACATCTTTAAATATTATTAACCTAAAACCCAACACATGTAGTACACACAACCCCGTTTGCCTCCTCGAAGGATACTAATTATGTTAAAATTGGGTGATTTTTAGTATCCATTAGAGTGGATATCCATATTCTGCAGTTGAAAGGGTCAACCTGATTTGTGTTGTCACATGTTTCCATGGTACAGCAACTGATAGTATATTAAAGTCTAAGATGGTGGGAATAAATTCAGATTCAAATTTATTTTGTGGGGTCATTTTTAGGAGTAAAAAAGAAGAACACAATAATACAAAATCGTAAAAAGAAACCAAAAAAGGGGTAGGCTGAAAGCCTAGTTTTTGTATGCCTTCCCTTAGTTCTTTTTGAGAGTTTTTGCTAGATAAATATATCAAAACTAGAGATGCACCGATACCAATATCGGTATCGGGCCGATATGATACGATACATAAACTCATACCCATTAAAGTTTCCCGATACCAAGAACCGATACCAGTATTGGTATCGACCCGATACACTATGATTCATAAACTCATACTGGTTAAAGTTACCCAATACCAGTATCTGTATCGACCCGATACCGATACCATATACTTGTACTGTTAAAGTTAACCGAAAATAGAACCTGTCTTCTAATTCATTTATTCATTTTGTGTGTGTGTGTGTGTGTGTGTGTGTGTGTGTGTGTGTGTGTGTGTGGTAGAAGTATCGATACTCTGTTTTGGTAAGTACTCAGATCCAATTAATGGTATGTATCGGTTTGAAAAAAGTGGTATCGCTGCATCCCTAATCAAAACCCATCAAGTACACTTAGTTCCCACCAGTTTCAGTTTTAACATCTAAAAGTCTTTGATAGGTTTTAGTTCTTGACACATGCTTAAATACTCCAAAACCCACGAAGCACCATTGGTTCCTACCATTTGAGTCTGCCCATCCAGTTGTTACTAGTGGGTTTTAGTTCTAAACACATGTCAAAACCCACCAAGCACCATTTAGTTCCCAAAAGTTTAGGCTTGTTTGGTTTTGGTGCTAGTCAAATGAGCTACAATGCACCAAAACGTACAAAACACCACTGTTTCTCATTAGGTTAAACTTCTAATAGCTACTGATTTGATTTTGATGATGATATGAGTTAAAAACCTGTCAAACCCATCAAACACTATTTAGTTCTCACAAGTTTAGGACTTAACATTCAATAGATTTTGTGTTACTGTACAGATATGAGCTAAAACACACCAAAAACTACCAGACACCATTGGTTTCCACCAACTTAAACCTTAACATTCAATAGTTATTGGTAAGTTTTTAGTGCTAGACATAGTATGTGGTAAGACCCATCACAACCCACCAAGCGCCATTTCACTCCCACTAGTTTAAGAGTTAACATACAAAATGTGTGGTGCTTGACAAATGCAATAAAACCCACAAAGCATCCTTGACTCCCACTAGTTTAAGCTTTAGTATTCGATGACTATTGATTGGGTTTTGATGCTTAACATATGAGTGAAAAGCCAAGCAAAATGTACCACACACAATTGGTTCCCAACAGCTTCATCTTTAAGATCCAATAATTATTGCTGGGTTGTGGAACTAGACACATAAAATCCATCAAATCCTACAAACCATTATTGGCTCCCATCAGTTTAAGATTTAATGTTAAATAAGACAAAAAGCAACCAAGATTTACCAATAAACCATGGGTTCTTTCTAGTTTAAACCTAAATATCCAATAGGTATTGGTTTGGTTTGTGGTGAAAGATATATATCAAAACCCACTAAGTACTATTGGTTCCCAATTGGCTTAGGTTGAAACTAGTAGTTAATGGTGTTTTTGGTGTCAACTGATGAATATATAATAAAAAAAAAAATGGCTGGTTGTTTTTAAGAATTACAACTCTGGCTCATTTGTGCTCTGTAATAACAGAAACTGTATGATGGAATGTGTTAATGACTTTAACCAAACCATTTTCACTCAAACCTTTCCCATTTGGGATAATAATGGCCTTTAAATCAAACTTTCTTTAAAAAAAAAATTCTTGTTACAAAGTTTCTCCATTGACATCTCCTATAAAATTTAATTCAGTAGCCTTGCATTTACCTCCCTCGGAATTAATTCACACCTGTGATTGCTCATATTTCCACTTGAAAGTGACACATTCATTGCTAGTACCAACTGGGTTTTTCAGATTTTCCTTGCCAAGAGGGTGACATTTCATGGTCCGTCCTGACTGACAGCACGCGGAGAGACGAGTCGGAATGAATCAAACGCGTGCGCGTTGGGTCGCAGCCAAAAAGTCAAAGAGTGGTTGGGTTTCCCGCTGCCACAATGCCTCTACGGTTTGTTATCCTGACAGGCAAGGCCGGTGTGACTGGCGGCATGTCGAAAAGAGTCATAAGGACTCCGGCTCTCCCCTGAGCTGAGAACAAACATGTTACTGTGTCAAGCTGCTGTGTGGAAAAGACAAAACCAGAGCGTGTAATTATGACATGTTTACATTAGAAGAGGCGAAGCCACACCGTATCAAATACCAACTACCTGTAGCTGTGTCATCTATGTAAAGGATTGTGAATAAAGAAAAATTATGTGTTTGGGAAGGTAAACTGCATGAGGGTGGAGGATAAAAGAAAGTACACAAAGACCCACGGCAGTACTCGAAGAAACAAGTAGCAATACTTTAGAAAAAACTGCAATTCTTTGTTTTTCTCAATCTTTTCAGAAGAAAATTGACCATAATGGATGGTTTGTGTTGTGTGTGTGCAACTACGTGTGCACACACACACACACACACACACACCACTTGAAACAGACTACAAAGTTTGGTTTAGACCAGGCCATCAGGTGCTTAAAACTCCTGTTTTTGTTTTCTCCCCAGTGACCTCTTTGAGTTAGAAGAGGGTAAACTTTTTATGTACTTGAAATAGGTCATGCATCCTACTAAACTCAGTCAAACAAGCAGAAAAACTCATTTAGGAGCATTTCACTAATAGGCCTATAATGAGGGAAACGGCTAACTTCACAGAATAAATCATTATAAATTGTAATGTCTATGGGATAAAAAAATGTAGCTTGAATGGACATTTATGGCACATTTTTGTCCTCCAGTGACCAAAGAGGGTAGTATGTTTTAAATCTGATGCCTCACAGCAACTAACAAAGCACCAAAGTTAGTATTTTGACAAATTCTTGACATAAGACTGATGATGAAGTTGTTCCCCAGTCCACCAAAATTAGTTTTGGGGGGAGAGAAAACCAATTTTTGTGTTATTCTATAATAATTATTTTCATTGTGTAATCAAACTGGAATTTAAAAAGGTAAAATCCTGATTAAAAACTTATCATTTGATTATTTTGATCAGGACTGAAGTTGATTTAGAGTTTTAACCTATTAAAAAACAAATATATTAAGATGTATAATTTTTATAGCTGTTTTTGAAAGTGGACATTTTTTCCTTAACTTTTTAACACCTGAAATATGAAATAATAATACTAATTTAAATATCGATTTTTTTTTTTTTAAGTGAGCAATTGGTTAGCTAAGATTAACAAAGAAGACTCTGGTTTTAAATGATTAGATGAAGTTTTAGGATTAGTACTTTCATCAAACACCTGCCATATCATCGTCTTATATATGTATACTGCCACCTAGTGGAGGCTCTATAAATTTAAAAAAAGGCCAATTTAATGTCTTTATTAGTGTTAATTTAAAAAAATAAAATTACATAACTGAATATTATATAGCTGTTATATAATTAGCAATGATAATGAGTCTACAAGGAGTTAATGACTCAAAGACGCAAAAACCAAGAATGCTTCAGTTTTTTCGTTTTTTTTTTTTTATATGCTTTGTACTTAGTTGTAAAACAAAAAGTCTTGCAGTTACCCAACATTTGTTTTATTAAACATAACTCTGTTTTTGTGGTGTTCTTTTTTTGTTTGTTTTTTGACCCCCGGGCATTAGTTTAATTAGTTACGCTCTTAAGTCGAGAATGAAAATATCCACTTTCTAGGTCTAAAACTTTACTAAATGTTACTTTCTCTGCACAGATCTGGTAAATACCTTCAGTCCTGCTCAGTATGACCAAGCATACAAACATTTTGAAGATTTTAACCCTTTTAAATGCCACTTTGATAAATTAATATTTGGTTTTTATTAAACAAGGGGCTCAAAAATGGAAAGAAACCAACAACCGTGATGCAGTTTTCCATGGTTCTCTTGCTCCGTGAGATCTAGATTGCAATCATACATGTGGCCATAAATTCGTCTCGTCTTCTTCCGCTTATCCGGGTCCGGGTCGCGGGGGCAGCATCCCAATTAGGGAGTTCCAGACAGTCTTCTCCCCAGCCACTTCTACCAGCTCCTCTGGCAGGATCCCAAGGCGCTCCAGGGCCAAACCAGAGATATATTTTCTCCAGCGTGTCCTGGGTCGACCCGGGGGCCTCCTGCCGGCAGGACATGCCTGAAACACCTCCCTGGGGAGGCGTCCAGGGGGCATCCTAACAAGATGCCCGAACCACCTCAGCTGGCTCCTTTCGACATGGAGGAGCAGCGGTTCTACTCCGAGTCTCTCCCGAATGTCCGAGCTCCTCACCCTATCCCTAAGGCTGAGCCCGGCCACCCTGCGGAGAAAACTCATTTCGGCCGCTTGTATCCGCGATCTCGTTCTTTCGGTCATTACCCAGAGCTCATGACCATAGGTGAGGATTGGGAGGTAGATCGACCGGTAAATCGAGAGCCTTGCTTTCCGGCTCAGCTCCTTCTTCACCACAACAGACCGGTTCAGCGTCCGCATCACTGCAGACGCTGCCTCAATCCGCCTGTCGATCTCCCGCTCCCTCCTTCCCTCACTCGTGAACAAGACCCCGCGATACTTGAACTCCTCCACTTGAGGCAGGATCTCTCTCCCGACCTGGAGTTGGCAATCCACCCTTTTCCGACCGAGAACCATGGCCTCAGACTTGGAGGTGCTGATCCTCATCCCAGCCGCTTCACACTCGGCTGTGAACCTCCCCAGCAAGAGCTGTAGGTCAGAGCCTGATGAAGCTAGGAGGACCACATCATCTGCAAAAAGCAGAGACGAGATACAGAGTCCCTGTACCAGAGGAGTGTGAGTTTGGTCCGCATAGCCGGCAGTAAGTCGAACCTGTTCCCAGTGAGGGTTGGACTCCGCCAGGGCTGCCCTTTGTCACCGGTCCTGTTCATAACCTTTATGGACAGGATTTCTAGGCGCAGCCGTGGTGTGGAGGGTGTTGAGTTTGGTGGCCATAAATTAAAACATTTAATCGTGTTGTTTACCCAACAAGCTCCTTATAATAAAAAACAAAAACAAAAAAATTCATAATCAACATTTTCTGTTAAAATCTACCTTAAGTATTTAGGTTTCTATGTGTGTTTTTACCCTGAGTGTATCTGTGCCGTTTCATGGCCACAGGCAGTTTACAGGTACTGCCTCTCCAGTTGAGCTAAGAATATAATAAAGTGTCATCTAGCAGAGCATGTTGGCCAATCATACATTTACAAGTGCTGATACATCACACGTAGGATGCATTTTGTGTGCTGTTGTGATGGCTGATGCCTTGTAAAAATGTCAAATATCGCCTCATCGAATTACGCAGCACGCTGGAGTGTTGTGGCACCAGATAAGTCTTTGAGCTCAATAACCTATTACTCACACAGCCTTCCTCGATATTTTTTTATCATCTCACTGAAACATCACACCTCCATCACATGCAGCAGTATGGCTCTGTCACAAGATTAAAGTGTTGTTTTTTAAAAATATCCTGACAGTTTAGCTGAATTCTTGGTTTGATTTGCTGGAAACTATAGGCTTTGGTGATGGTTTGACTTCCTGTTGGGGAAAATTATGATACTAAATAATAAAAGGGTTGCATAAAGGTAAAAACACAAGTAAAAGTTACATTTATCCTCAATGAAAACTCCAAAAAATGACCCCTAGGAGTTAAATGATGTGACATTATGTTAGATTTATTTTTTTTTCGTGGCAAATTTTTGGCATTTTGGTTAAAAAGTGCATTGCTACAAACAGAAATTGAACCATACTACAATAAAATGTGAGGTTTATTGTTCTAAAAGTATCTTTTTTTACGTTTTATAGTTAAAAATGTCACATTCCTACAATTTATTGTTCTTTTTCTAACAAAAACGTCATGTCAATATGTTTAAATATGTTAGAAATCTGGTTATTCTAATATAAACATGATAATGTGGAAAGCTTTTATTAGATATGTATTTTATAATAACATAAACTTAATAAAACACAACATGTTTATTTTTGTAATTCTGTTATTTGTGGTAATGGTACTTTAAATATCATGTTTTATCCGAATTTTCAGTTGGGTTAAAACCAAACAAAATAAGTAAATTAAGGAAATAGTTTTTTTTTTTTTTCGCAATTGTTCTCCAAAAACCTTGTGAAAAGTACTGACACAATGCTAATAGGACAATAATCTTTATTAATATTTCATCAAAATAAATTAGGGGCTACATTGAATAATATTTTTCTACTAGTATAAAACAAAGGAATTTATTAACATGAACTTTTATTAGCGACCAATTATAGGATGGCTTTATATCAAAGTTAGATGGAGGTAAACTTGGGAATTTATGGGCTTCTTCTTAAAAGTCAACTATTATAAACTGAACCCTGACCAGATTCAACACCCTGTGTCAGACGCAGCAAAGCAGACCCAGCAGATCCTCCTCCATGATTCACGATGACTCCAAAGTTCTTGTACGCTTAATATTTGGGATCAAAGAGCTGATACGATTTGATAAAACACTCTAGTTTTGTCTGAACTTGGTTGTCATTAATCTCCTGTGTCCTCAGTTTTCTGTGGTTCATGTTAAGCGTGGTACACACCCTGATACCAGACAGCACTGTGACTACCATTGTAGGGGTAGCCTGTAGGGGAGGGAGATTGACAGTTATCTATTTCATTTTCGAATTATTGATCTCCTCTTTCTTCTTCTTTTTGGGTGACTGTGGCAAAGAGATCACCTATGTGGGAGAGTGGGGTTCAAATCCGAGCCCAGCCATGCGTTGAAGAATCCTTGGGCAATACACTGAACCTCTGATCATCTCCTGGGTGACACCAAAAATGGCTGCCCTCTGCTCACACCAGGATTGGTCAAATGCAGAGAACAATAAGCTCATCCCAGTCTTGAGGAAGTGTACAATCTTGTCCCTGGTGTCCTTAGACAGCTCTCTGGTCTTGGCCATGATGGAGGTTGGAGCCTGACTGTTTGAATGTGTGGACAGGTGTCTTTAAACAGGTGCCATTAATACAGGTAACGAGTGGAGGATAGAAGAGCTTCTTAAAGATGAAGTAGCAAGTCTGTGAGGAACAGAATCTTTTGCCTTTTTAGGTGCAAAAGACTTATTTTCTGCACCATTATCCAAATAAATTCTTTAAAGGGAAAGGGGTATTTGTGGCCACTTGCGTATATACCTCAGTATAACGTAGTGGAATTTGTTCTCTGCATTATACTTTGACACAAGTAACCACATGTCAGAGTGTTACTCAGTGGCAGATCTCTCTTGCCACTGAGCCACGGTCGCCTCCAAAAATGAGGAACGCTTCACGAATTTGTGTGTCATCCAATCACAACAATCACACTATGTGATTTCCTGGATTTTCTTTTTCTTTTACATTCTGCCACTCACATTTGAAGCGCACCTATGAAGAACAATACATCATTTTAAGCGAGACAACTTGTAGAATCTGTGGCTGCCAAATACTTTTTTTTTTTGCCCCACTGTATCTGTGAGAAATTTTACATTTTACCCCATTAAGTCCGTATTTTTCATTCTGTGGAGGTTCGGGAAAAACATTCCACAAGTGCTGAGATAAAATGACGGTAAGGTTTTCTTATGGTAGAGCGTAAAACATCAAAAGATGATGCTTTAATCCTCATAGGAAGTCAACCACTCTAAGAAAATGTGTGCATTAAAAATATACTAGAGCAAGACAGTACAGGACGAATAGAGATATAAAAAGACGAGCAGGATTCAAGGGTGTGAGTCATCACAGGTTCCACTTTAAAAATCTGTTATATATGGAGGTGCAAACAAATCCTGTAAAGCCACATTGGGCCTGTGCTCACATGTGCAGAGAAAACTCTTTGGATAAATAATGCAGGTCTGAGAAGCGGGGGGGGGGGGTGCTGAGTAAGAGGCAAGAGGCAGGGACAGAGGTGGATACAAACGGTCAGAAACACGGTGAGAATGAGACACGCGGCACATGTCTCCTGGCAGCAGATCAAACATAGGAGAGCTGTAATCCTTCATGAAGTAACAGAGAAGAGAAAGCTGCACGATCTCTTGACAGTAGAGGGAGAAGGAAAAAAAACAAAGGGAGAGATGGAGCAAAGGCGCAAAACAAGCCCTGCCAGGAACTAAAGCTTCAAGGCTCGAGTCCTCAGAAGAGGGGGAGAAAAAACACAGAAATCTGACTCAATTCACAGGGAATTATTTAAACGTTAATACAGAGGGAGAAGCAGAAAGGAAGCGGAGAGGGAGGGAAATGGGCAAAGGATAGTAGGGGGGGCTCAAAAGAACAGAGAGGGGGGGGGATTGGAAGATTTTGTTGATGAGTAAGATAAAATGGAATGAGAGGGTGCAGAAGACAAAGAATGTAGGGCAGCTAGTAGCTCTAACAGAGGCTAAGCTGCTACCCTCCCTCGCTGCTTAATTAGCATGGTGGTGCCCTTAAAGGAAGCTTTGGACCACTGCTTGCTACTCTGGAGCTCTCCAGCAGCTCAAGGCTTTGGTGGTACCATGCAGGCAGCTCCCATGCGGACTGCTGCCTCCCCCTCCTGCATCAGCCTCTTCCCCCCCACTGGATACTGCTGTAAATAATAATATGCATGAATATATACAGCTGCAGAATGCAACTCCGGTCACAATGGTGCTTCATCAATGTGTGTTTTTCTTGGACTTTTTGCAGAGGATGAACTTTTCAAGTTGGCGATGCAATTCTTAAAGAGACTGTTTAAGAGCTCGCTGCTTCCTAACGCAAAGGTTTTAGTAGAAAGTGTAACAGTAGTAGGAGATTTAAAATGCAGGATTTATGGTAATCTCTCAAGTAAGAGCTTATTCTTATATGACAACAATCACAGATTGCATGAATAGCTTAAATATTTTGCGCTAATTGTAAACTTCAGTTCACCATTTAACACCATCATCCCCTCTAAGATATTCTCCAAACTTACAGATCTGGATGTTGGAACTTCCATTTACAAGTGGTTATTGACTTTCTGACCAACAGGTCCCAATTTGGTTAGACCATCACTGCTCTTCAACTCTCAACCTGTATACTGGTGTACCACAAGGCTATGTGTTGAGCCCCTTCCCCTACTTGCTTTTTACCAATGACAAGAGACTTGATTAAAGTCCCATTGCCATTGATACGTTTTTTTTATGACACCAGGGTAATTGGCCTAATTAAGAAAAATGAAGATGAGCTCATAGAACCTCACCTTGATGACTAACCGCTCCAGTCTGGTCATGAAAGCTCACCTGCATCTCATTATCCTGAGGATTCTTAAGACAAACTATTTTTCTTGAGGGATTTTGGTGAACTTGTAGCATTACATCAACAAGTACATCGAAACACAGTCTGACAAGGCGCTGTCTTTAACAGAAAAGAGTTGCAGCGGTGAAAGTTGTGAAAAATACCCAAAATGTCAATGCAGCATCATTTTGGTCACATCAAATCTGCTAATTTATGTTGCAACACAGATAAATAGCTTAGATCAAAGCAAAATATGATTGGATTAAGTGTCTTTGATATACAAGATAACTGGCCTTCTAGAGAAAGGTCACCAACCACCAGGCCATGGATCAGTACTGGTCTGCAGGGCTGGACTGGGAACAAAAAATGGCCCCTGCATGTTAGGCCGTAGCAGCCCACCAAGTCATTGTTCATGAGTGAGATGCTACTGGGCACCCTGACCAAGACCCCTCCCCCGTGCACTGGCACCTCACAGATGAATGATCAGGATGCTGATTTCGTTGAGGAGCCTGGGAAGTTCAGGCATCCTGGACCAGCACTTGTCACATGCAGCCCTGGATTTATCATGCGGTCTGGAGACAGAACCGGCATTGGATCAGTGCTTTAAACCGCGACGTAACACATCGCTGCCCACAACGGTTCGGATTGACACTAGCATGTACGTCGGCCCACTGGGCATTGCCCGGTACGCTAAATGGCCAGTACCTGCTGATCTGTGAAACAAACTTCTTAAAAAATTATAATTTGTTTTCTTATAGATTGATCTACAATGGGTTTTTTTTTTTTAAAATTACTGTAAATTTTAAAATTATAGCATGACAGTAATAGAATACTCCCACTGATCCTTTGAAAAATTGTCTGTGGTCCCCAAAAGTCTAGAATCTATGTTTGATCACATTATAAAATCAGGTCAAACTGCCACTTCTCACTGATACAAATCTCTGGCTCTGATGAATGCTGACGTCAAGGAGTTAAAATAGTAGCTGCAGCATTAAAATGATCCAACCTGAATACATGTTTTTGATTCTTAAATTAAATAGCGGAAATCAATTTAAGAAAAAAAACAAATGCATGACATCAGAAATTTCTTAGATTAGCAACAGTTTTGACAATCAGGCATAGCAATGATATCAACACAAAGGATGTATTTTGAATTTTGTACAATAATCTTTTATAAATCTTGGCTTAAATAAAGAGGTTTTCGACTTTTAACTATGACCTTGAACTAAAAGTAAAGAGTTCAAATAATCTCTGTTTGAGTTGGTGGGGGAGGGAATAGGGGAGGATGGCACGGGGGAGGCTGTGTGGGCATAACACGTGCTCCACCGAGTGTGTGTGTATGCTCTTCTGGCAGTGATGACGGTGCGTGTATTTGCAGAAACTGTTTGCTTTAATTGTGAAAGTAACACCAATGATGTGAGAAAACAAAAAAAGAGACGAAAAAAAAAGAAGGAACGCGTCCTTTGAGCAAACGTGGCATTTAATTAAAAATATCTCAGTGTGAGGTAACTAACTAAACAGCCTGGACGGTCGGACGTGCTATTTTTAGCCACGCGTCCCGTTGACATATTTAAATGCCACGGTTGTACACGCATGTAAACCGTTTCAGCCGGACCAGATAGATGTGTTTAAATGATATACTGTACGTGACATTTCCCCAAGGAGACTGGTCTTAAAAGAGCAATCCATTTTTTTTTTTTTTTGGTCACAAACCACTGAGACCAAACACAATGAAAAGCACTCACTCATTGTCTTTCACCTTAATTAAGCCATCCATCACTGGCTGACTGATGCGAGGGAATAGTCCAGGGCAAAGGCAT
This sequence comes from Callopanchax toddi, assembly GCA_006937965.1. Lineage (NCBI taxonomy): Eukaryota > Metazoa > Chordata > Actinopteri > Cyprinodontiformes > Nothobranchiidae > Callopanchax > Callopanchax toddi. Next base: position 373,852 of record SSNR01000057.1, on the reverse strand, counting down.
GAGGAGACAGTGGGATTAAACTCCCACCCAGCTCTCCGGTTGTGGGCACCATTAAAAGTAAAACAAAGCAACAGAGTTGTTTTTATTCCCGCTAAATGTCTCGGGACTATTTGTGGACAATCAATTGGAAAGGAAGGAATTTATTTGTCACGCATGATTGTTGCATCCCTTGTTTGCAGCAACCTCTTTATTTTCCTGTCAATCACCCGTTATAGTATTTACCTATGGCCTCCTGCTATGAAAAAAAAAAAACACCTGGATATATCTCCTTGTATATATTGCGACATGTCAAATGCAAAGATAATAAAACCTGTGCAGACACATTTGCAAACACACAGCTTTGTAGTCAAACTCCCCGGTGAATTGATCCTGTCCCCCCCCCCCCCCCCCCCCCCCCCCCCGAGAAGATACTCATCACCACCTGTCACCGGTCTGATCAAAGCAAACCAGAATAGATTTTGTTGAATTCAGGTCGTAAATTTGTCAAATCACTATTTCCAACAGCAACTCGCACTTCTCTCGCTCTGCTGAAACCTGTCACTCACGATTACTTAGCGAGGACGGGGCACAGCAGGTACAAGGAAAGAAGTCGGCGCCGAGTGTATCGTGTGAAAGGGAACCTTTTCTTTTTTTATATTTACCCTGTCAGGGTTAGAGCATCACATCCACTGAAGTGTCAGCTGTCATTCACGATTCAATCATGGCTTCATCGATTCAGCACAGCTAGTGACATGAGACATCACAAAGCATGGTAGGTATTCGGGTCACCTGCAAGGTGCTGAATGTCGTCTTTGTTCATGTCTGTCTGATAATTTGAAATATTCTAAAACTGAAAAACATACAAACACCACATTAGCACCTTGAGTTTTATGCTAACACGCTTTTGTTGACAGTGCTAGTATTCAGAGTTTTAATTTCAGAATTTAAATTAACTGTATTTTAGACATTAAATCCTGGATGGCAGAAAACTTTCTCCAGCTCAACCAGGGCAAAACTCAAGTTTTAGTCATTGGTCCTGAGGCCCAGAGAGAGAAACTTTTACCCAAACTACAATCACTGTCTTTTAATCCTTCCTCAAAAGTTAAGAATCTGGGCGTGATCTTTGACTCTGAGCTGACTTTTATCCCTCACATTAAAAACGTCACCAAAATAGGTTTTTATCATCTCAAAAACATCGCCAGAGTCCGCCCCATTCTCTCTCGGGCCAATACGGAGACGCTGATGCTTTTATCACCAGTGGAATCGATTACTGCAATGCCCTGCTTTCTGGTCTTTCCAAGAAGAGTACTTCAGGTCTACAACTTTTACAAAACTCAGCAGCCCGTGTCCTGACAAAGACCAGGAAGCGGGAGCACATCACTCCGGTTTTAGAGTCACTGCATTGGCTCCCCGTATGTTTTAGGATCGATTCTAAGATACTGTTAATGGTTTTTAAGTGTCTTAATGGTCTTGGCCCTTCTTATCTTTCTGAACTGCTTTTGCCTTATGAACCCTCGCGGTCACTGCGCTCCTCTGGCAGCCGTCTCCTAGTCATCCCTAAAGTCAGGACACACACCCACGGCGAAGCTTCTTTTAGTTATTACGGCCCTCGCCTCTGGAACGGACTGCCAGAGGACCTCAGGACCGCAGAGAACGTTCAGGTTTTTAAGAATAGACTCAAGACCCACCTTTTTAGATCAGCATTTAACTGATTATTATTTATTTAGTTTTTTATTCACATTTTATTGGTCATTTTACTATTCATATAAGTTCTCGTTATTTTATATGCTACGCATTTTAATCCTCCAGTGTTTCCTCTGTGGAGCCCTCTGCCTTGGGACCGGTGGTCGGCGGTGGCGGCTCAGGCGCTCCCCGGTAGGGCCCGGGCAGTGGCGGGGGTTGTCACCCTCCATACCCGGGTGCCCTTGGTTGGTGTGTGGCTGCTGACCTGGTTCTACAGCTGATGAGGCAGAGGGCCCACTTGATGGTGTGTTTCTCATTACTGGAGCCATCTGAGCTCAACATAGTGTTTACTGTGGTTTTTATGTGTATGTGTGGGTGTATGTGTGCCTGGGAATGGGTTGTGGACTGGGAGGGGACAGTGTCATAATTGTTCTATGTGTGGGAAAGGGAGGGAATGTGGGTTGTATGGGTCATTTTAATCTGTCAAGCACTTTGTGTTGCTCGCTGTGGCATGAAAGGTGCTATGTAAATAAAGTTTGATTTGATTTGATTTGACCAAATGCATAAGACAATATCTTTATATTCCAACGTGATGGTGCAACATCTTGTAAGCCGCAAAACCCAACATGGTTCCTTCATATGTATATGTTTTAAAAACCCACAAAATCCAAACTGCAACCAATGGGACTGTAATGCATAGTTAAAAAGAAAGACAAAATCACAACTTTTAAGACTTGATTATAAATGTAATCCCACGCTATTAAGTCAAGCTTGGCAGAAATCCAACAGGTTCCATTTTGCAACCACCTTGTGGCATAGGAACTGTAAACGTGAGGGACAGCACTGTGGTAGGACGCTGATATGAGATCCCTGGAGATTGGTTTGGCATTTCGATTTGATTCACTTTTTGAAACTCAAACTTGGAGGTTAAGGTAGGTAGTTTTTCTTTTTGGCTGAATTTGAATTGTGACTAGATTGAAATAGATACGCACTGAGGTCTTGGATGATTAAGATATGGATATTGGCATCAGGGTCAAGGAATCACTGGGATTTAGAGGTAAAATTGGTAATTTAGGTAGGATTTAGTGCAGGGGTACCCAATAGGCGGCCCGCAGGCCGAGTCTGCCTTGCAAGCCTCCTAGTTGTGCCCCTCGAGTCATGTACTGTGTCTCCCAAGTTGTCAATATTTTGTAAAATCCGCCACAAATCGGCGCCGCACCTCCCGCGCAGCTCTAGGAATAGGAGTTGCTGTATACAGGCGAGCAACAGAAATGATGAAATCTGGATATTTGATGGTAGATATTTCATTTGATGGTTGAAATCACATTTTTTTTCTATGTCTAGATTACCTAACCATTGTCAGAATTTACCTCTTTCTCCAAAATGAAACAATTTAAAGTGGTCTGTTAGTCTTGGATCTCCTGTGTTATGTCGTACCATCAATTCCACCCTTGGAAATGTTGAAATGCCATTTGTGAAATTTGAATTTCATAAATGTTTCTGGTGAAAAAAAGATCCCCCTTTGGAGTTGTGCTTTATTGGAGTGAAACACTATTTGGCCATCAAGCCATATGAGCCCCTATGAATGCATTAACCTCGGTGAATGTTCACTACCCACCGGAGTGAGATTATACCACTCAACCCTTTTTCTTTTCCAGCTCAGCACTTATGAGATGATCTGGAACTGCAAACCCATCTACGCACTGATCCGCAGACAATATGTGCGTGGGGGAGGGAGGGAGGGAGGGGCGGGTGGGTAGGGAGGGAGGGA